>QFEO01001042.1:0-14845 GCA_003316615.1 Amanita pseudoporphyria
ATTCCTAGGCATTCCTAGTGGTAGGATTCCTAGGAAAGGCCTAGGAATTCCTAGCATTCCGAGGTAATTCACTAGGAATGCAGTAGGGTGGGAATGGGAATGCACTGGGAATGCACTGGGAAAAACACACTGTATTTTGGAAATTCCTGTAGTAAAAGTCCATTCCTAGTGAACACTAGGAATGACTAGGAATATCCCAGTGGAGTCCTAGGAATCCTAGCATTCTGATAGGATTCCTATCGGAAGAGGTGGCCGAAGGTAAAGACCTCGAGCTGCCAGTTTTCACTTGTGGAATTCTTTAACAAGGGTCTCCACATTTTTCAGGTTGGTTTCTGGTTCCCATGTAGCATCCTCCAGTGGATATCCTTTCCACTCAACTAAGTATTCTAAACATCCTCTTCCTTTGCTGCTAACTCAACTGTCTAGAATAGATTTGACCTCATACTTGCCTGTGGACTCTTGCTCTTGTGTAATATTGTCGATTTGTTCTTTTTCTTTTTCTTTCTGTCAAGGAAATTGAGGTTCATGGTATGGTTTAAGGAGTCATTCATTGAAAATGTTATACACTTTCCAGGACATGGGGATTTTGAGGCAATACAATCCAGCATTAACCTTTTCTACAATCTCAAATGGTCCAGCAAACTTGTCATCAAATTTTTTTATCTTGGTGGTAGATGGTAGATTCTCTGTGTTTAGGTAGACCTTATCTCCAGGTTTGTATTCTCAGGCTGGGTGTGTGTGCTTGTCATACTGCTTTTTCATTGCTGCTGCTGCTTTTTCCAATGCCTTCAATGCCTTTTTTCTGGTATCTTCCATTTCTTCCAGAAACTGAGTTACAAATGGTGAACATGTTTGCCCTTGAGTCAGTAGGCCCTTATTGGGGTGAAAACCATAATTCATCCAGAATGGAGAATATCCTGTAGCTGAGTGTTGTCAATCATTGTAACAAAACTGAGTGATTGGCAACCATTCTGCCCAGTCAACCTTTTTGTGATCTATGAACATGGTGAGGAAGGTTTTGACTTCTTGGTTTACTTGCTCCATTTGTCCATCTGTTTGCAGATGATATGCAGTTGAGGGATTCCTAGTATTTGATAGAATTCTGTCATAAAGTTTGACATGAATTGGGGTCCTCAATCACTAATGATTTTCTTTGGGATTCCATGGTTTCTGAAAATGTGATCCCTGAACAGCATGGCAACTCCTTGTGACATTAAAGCTCCATGTGTTGGTAGAAAATATGACATTTTCATTAATCAGTCTATGACTATGAATATCATGTCATGTCCTTTAGAATCTGGCAGTGGTCTGATTAAGTCCATCAATACTACTTCCCAAGGTGCATCAGGGACTTCATTTGGATTTAATGGAGCAGCTTTCAGTTGTCTATCTGGCTTGGACATTTGACAAGTTTGGCATCCTTTGATGTATGCATCTAGATCTTCCTTGAGTTTGGGCCACCAAAAACCATGGGTTATGAGTTCTAAAGTCTTAGCTACTCCTGGATGTCCCCATGAATGATGGATTGCCATGACTTCTTCTCTGAATCAAATAACTTTTGGTATGTATATTCTTTCCTTGAATAATACTGTGGCTCTGTCCATTTGCCATCCTTCAGTTTTGTTTCTGATAGCCTTGAGGACTTGTAAATCCCACATCCCCCTGTCCATTTCCTTGATATCATTAATGATTTCTTCAATTGCTCTATTGTCATCCATTAATCTGTTGTCAATGTGGCTTATGAACATGTAGTTTCTACTCTGTATGGCTTATCATAGTCTGGGATGAGTAAAACTGCTTCTTTGCAGATTTGTTCTTTCAGCCTGTCAAACACAAGTTCTTGTGTTACTCCCCATTCCCAGTCTACCTTTCCAGTAAGGATTGTTAGCACTTTAGCTAGTTTCACAAATCCTTCAACAAATTGTCAGTAGAAGTTGATAAATCCTAGGAACTGTTGTAACTCTCTTTTCATTCTTGGAGTTGGCCATTCCAAAATTGCCTTGACTTTCACCAGATCCATCCTTATTGAGTTTTGACTGATGATAAGTCCTAAAAACTCAATATGATCTTGATCAAAGAAACATTTATCCAGTTTCAATGATAATTGATTTTGTCCTAGCTTTTCCAATACTTGTCCCACCTGTTGTTGATGTTCTTCTTTTGTTTTTGAAAATACAAGAATGTCATCCATGTATATGACTACCCATCCTTGTGCTATTTCTTCTCTAAACAGGTTGTTCATCATTGTTTGGAAAGTTGCAGGTGAGTTTATTAATCCAAAGAACATGACCAGTGGCTCAAACAATCCTCAGTTGGTTCTGAAAGCAACTTTCCATTCATCTCCTTCTTTGATTTGAATGTTGTTATATCCCCATCATATGTCCATTTTTGAGAAGTATTTTGTGCCACTAAGTTTGTCTACCAGTTCTCCTGTGATTGGAAGCAGATATCAGTTCTTGACTGTCATATTGTTGAGCTTCCTATAATCCTGTACTGGATGTAGTCTTCCATCTTTCTTCTTGACAAAGAAGAATGGTGATGCCATGGGTGATTTACTTGGTCTGATTCATCCAGTGTCCAGATTTTCCTTAAGGAACTCTTCTAGCACTTCCTGTTCTGGCCTGCTTAGTGGGTAGATCTTGCAATTGAGTGGTTTGGATCCTAGTAGTAGCTCTATTGCATGGTCCCATGGTCTTCTGGGTGGCATTTTGTCAAACAATGTCTTTTCAAACACCTTTTTGTACTTTAGGTAGTGTTTGGGTACTGCTTCTTCCATTGACCGATCCTTATGGTTTTCAATTGCTATGTCCATCACTGACTTGGTGAGTGCTTGCAAATACTCTTTCTCCGTCATGCATGTTGCAAATTCTTCTGGTCCAAAGTGGATGGCTAGAATGCAATCTCCAGGTTCCATTGGTTCTATCTCCTCTGATGAATCCTCTGGTTCCCTGAAGATGTTTCTGTTCCAACATTCTGATGGGCATTGATTGAATTCTACTTTGCCTTTATCCCAATTGATACTTGGGTTATGTCTGTTCAACCACTCATGTCCTAGGAAAAGGTCTGATTTTCTGAGACTTGATACTGTGAACTCTAGGATTTCTTTGTGTCCTCCTATAGTTACTTTTAGTTGACACATGCCTTTAAGATATCCATCTCAATTCAGAGATCCATCTGCATTGAAGACTGGTACTGGGTGTGTGTCAGAAGGCACAAGTCACCCCCAGGCTCACACAGAGTCTCTGGCTGCAATCCTACACAAGGAAAGCAAAGATGATGATAGTGCAGAGACAACCATGAAAGTGGGGATCACCCTCTAACTACTACACTTATATACTACTGGCACAGGATAAAGTAAACATATACAAATGTTGACATGCTTGAGTCACATGTTGCATAGCCATAGGTAAAGAAATATGCATAGAGATATACAATGATGAACCTCATCCAAAGTCATGGGTCACTAGCCATGACCAACTGCCATAATGGGGATTGGAGTACAATCCATCATTGAGTCTGTAGAGAATATCCATGTTCATAACAGTGTGGTAACTGCCTAGTCAGTATTTGGTATTGGTCCATGAACTCTCAGTTTATACAGGACTGTGTGCACCCTGAGTCTATCAATCCTACCACTGCCACTTGCTTGTAGTTATCTAGGCAAGTGAGCATTATGTTGATTTTGATGTCCTTTTGCTGCAACATCCTTTTAATCTGCAGTTGTCATTGCATCTTGTCTAAGAACCATAACACATCTTTTTCCAATGCTTTGTTCAGATCCTGAATCATTTCTGGTGTAACTTCCTGTCATCATGACTCATGTACCCAGGCTTTTAGGTCTTGTATTGCTATATCTTGATCTTGTTCCCATATCTGTCTAACCATCCATGGGTTACTCCATGGTCTGAATGCTTTCTTCATTGCGCTTATTGGTGCATTCCTCAGATAGTGAATATGTTCATTTAACTCATTGTTTATTAATGAGTTTATGTTTACATCACTATCTGTAGTTTGTACAAAGTCCTCAACCAGTGAATCAGAACATGATTCATTCACTGGTCTGATCCAAAACCCAAATCCTTAGCAACTTCCTGTTTGTTGCTTTCATTCATTTTTCCTATGAACACCCTAATCTCTGGTAATCCTATTTCTCTGATATGCAAGTTTCCCTTGTTGTGCTTTGGCTCCTTGCAGTCCTTAGTGAAATGTCTAGCCTTTCTGCAGTTGTAGCATTTGAATGTATTCTTTTTCTTGTTGACATCCATTGTGTTGGGGTCCTGACTGGTACTTCCTCCTAGGTTGGAGGGTGGCACAGCTGTGGCCATTTCTTTTCCTCCCTTCCACTTTCCCCAGCATCCCTTATCCATCTTTTCCACCTTAAATGTGCTTTTAAGCTTGCCTTTATCTCTGTATTGTTCATGTGCTTCCATGTAAGCACATGATAACTTAACTGCATACTTTGTCCATTCCTTGAGGTTGTTGTTGTTGGGTGCTCCTGACTTAACAATTTCAAAACCAAGGCCAGGTGTAAGTCCTACTCTAAACTGCACTACCAATGCCATGTCATTGTAACTGGTTTCTTCTGCAAGGGCCTTGGAGGCTACCACATATTGCTCAGTGTTGATGTTGTCCTGCTTGAGTGCAGCTAATCATTATTGAGCATCTCATTGTGTCTCAGTGGTTACAAAGAATCCCTGCACCTGTTTTCTGAAATCTTCCCAGCTGACAAATGGGTATAGAAGATTTTCTTGGCCAAATTCCATTTCATTCCTTTGAGCAAGGGTGGAATTCTCATTGGTGGACTTGGTGGTGTTGTTTACCCATTTGTCCCACTGTTCCTCTGCTTTGAGTAGTTCCTTCATGTGACTTGTGGTTTCATTCCTGTTACGAAACTGAACTTTTTCTATGGACTCAACGATGAACTATACTCAAATCCCCATTATGGCAGTTGGTCACGGCTAGTGACGCGTGATGTCGGATGAGGTCTGTCGTCATTTACCCCTATGTGTATTTCTTTATCTATGGCTATGCGAGGCTATGCACCATACAACTCACACATGCCTTCATTTGCATACATTTACTTTACCCTGTACCAGTAGTATATAAGTGTAGTAGTTAGAAGGCGATCCCCACTTTCGTGGTCATCTCTGCTCTATCATCATCTTTGCTTTTCCCTTGTGTAGGGTTAGCAGCCAGAGACTCTGTGTGAGCCTGGGGGTGACTTGCGCCTTCTGACATAACCACGAAAGTTTTACTCTTGCTCTCACACATAACTTGCGACCGCTAGGCAGCCCCAACTCTACCTTTTGAGCCGGTGAGCTCCATAGTGTGTATCAAGGAGTGGTGTGCCATAGGCTTGACATTCATTGTCACCATAGGCTGAAAACCCGGGCACACTATCACGAAGAAGAAAACGTCCGTTCGTAGGGCGTCAGAACCTCTTAAAGACTCTAAATTGAAGACTAGTGCAGGGGTGCGACGGCGAAGTACCGTATTTTGACCCTGACTGGATCTGGTGTACCACGTGGGAAACGTGTGTCACCTGGTGAGTGAAGAGTCAACATCCTTCCTAACTAGGAAGCGTCTTGTAGAAGAAGAGGACCCATTAGCTTAATTCCCTCATAAACCTGTGCAGTTGAGCTAACCCAGTTTGGGAGTCTCCTGCAGTGAAGTGTACAGCATCAGATATATGCATGTACATATACAAGTCGAAGGTCCAACCATCACAACTATCACCACCGTCATGTCTAGAACGACTCCTCTGGTTGAGTCAACCTGGTTCAGGTTCAACTACCTGGTACCCCACATATCCATGACCCTCAGACAGGCTGTCGCCCTGTTCACATCTGAAATCACACCCAATGTTAGGGCATACAATGAGGAATCGGAGAGGCTGACCACCTCCCACCACGCTCATGCTGTCCAACAGAGCGCCCATGTTAAAGCCTGGCACAAGTACCAGAAGGAATTGAAGGCGAAGCATCACCTGGAAAAACACCTAGCCGAGCTCGCAGAGCTCAAAGAAATTGACAAGGCCTGGGATCAGTGGATCACCAAGTGCTGTGCCGCCAACGAGGCCGAAATCACCTCAACTGTCATTGCCCGGGTTCCTGTAACTCGATGACAACCCGCCATCCATATCGAATACACAGGTGAAGAACGAACTGTGGAAGAAAGGTTCGTTGAATGCTGTGAGGTTGGGCACTGCAAATCCGACGCCGAGGGCAACAAGGCCCTCGCCACCACTATCTTCTTCACGCAAGAGTTTGATGAGGATGATGAAGAACTAGTTGAGGTAGAACACCTCGCATGTGACCACTGCGCAGAAATGTGCAAGAGACAAGTCTGGGGCAGGCGCATCACACGCAGGGCATGTTACGTGCCCCAGGTAATCACGAGGAAGGAAAGGAGGCAGATTATTCACAAATCCGCGGAGTTGCAAGTCCTGGAGCAGATGCTCGGACTTTTTGGAACAGGATCGGAGGTGAGGAAGGCGCTGTTGGACAACGTGTCCAACCAGTGCATGCTTTGGGAGTTGGGAGGCAAAGATTGCCTCCGCCACTATGGAAAGGTGTTGTCAAACGAGGAGAGAAACTGTCTGATGCACGCGCTCAATGGCAATGGGTCGATTTATCATGGAGAAGACCTGGAACCTGAAATCTCGTTAGAAGAATGGAACCGCTTTGAATGACAGCTGAGTCAAGTAATTCCGGAACGACAACAGGTACACCAGATCATCCAAGATCAGGCAAGGAACCCATACGCAATGAGGAGGTTCCAATACATGATCCATAATGGATGGTTGGCAATAAAACTAGGAAATAAGAAAATATTCCTAGATCAGATCTCACCTAAGTTGCACCATACTCAGCAGTCGATACGAAAGTGGTCAGAAGAGGTCGCCAATGTGGACACCAGCAGCGTCAAATCAGAAACTCCGATATGGGAAGAACCCGGACTATGTTACCTGTGGTTAATCAACGCCAACTACTATAACACGCAATACTGGAAGAAGAACATCTCCTGGAATGAGCTATACAAACTCCGATGGATGGCCAGGGAAGATGTACACTTCAGTATCCACGAACAGGATGGACATGTTCACATCATCCCAGACGTTGACAGAGAATACAACTGGAACATGATCAGCATTGAGGCACTACACGAATCACTCAATAAAGATCCCAAGCGCATCGGAGCGGACCACCCCAATCTGGACACGGAGGCAGAAGCCAGACGTCGCCGACACCTCATGGTTCTAGCCAGCAACTTCCAGACCAGCCTAGACTCGATAGAAGGAATTGTCAACAACTGTATGGAAGAAGTCTGAAAAGCAGAAAAGGTCATCTATGCGATCCAACAAGGATGGATGCTTGACGACGAAGACCAATTGCAATTCCTAATCCAACAGGCAATAGAACTGGCAAACCGGCACAAGGACATGCGAGCGGAACTGCAATGAATTGATGGATGGTTCTGGCAACTAGAAGGAGAACCAACGCTTCCACCTGTCCATAACCCAGAATCTGAGTTCGCCATCCAATGGAGAGGAAAAGTCAATGATTCGATGGCGCCAATATGGATGTCTGAAGGGTACTGCTACTTATGGCTCATCGACAACAAGTTTCACACTCCCTTCATCTGGCAGAAACTACCCAGATGGAGACAATTGGCCAATTGCAGATGGCTTCGGAGGAAGAATGTCTGCTTCAACATCACCACAACAGATGCTGCCCTCAATATCATCCACATCGTGCCGAACATCTACAGAGTTTATGACTGGGACAAGGTGGAGCATCGAGCAAACCTAGAAAACACAATTCCGTTATGGCAACAAGAGCAGATCGGAGCGGAGTACGCTCTTCCAGCAGCACTAACAGGATACTTAGTATCCCTGTTCTGGGGGTATAACCATTGGTTTACAGCTGACACACCCAACTATGTGCCCATACCACCGGCCCCATCAGATATAGACCCACCGGCGCAAAGAGAGCAAATGAATGCAGCTCGAAGGGAAGCAAACACCACCAATGCTCAAATCGACAGTGCAAGAACCGATACTGCCAACGCTGCTGCCCAAATTTTACAAGAATTGGTCAATGCTCTTTGACAGCCCGTAAATGTCACCGTTGAAACCACAGCCACATCGTCCACTACAAAGACCAGACCCCAGATCAAGGAAAATCCGCCCAAAGACTATAACGGAGATCTGAGGAAGATCACGGCCTGGTTCAGAGAATGGGACTCATACTTTAGAGAAATCGAGTTCACCAAAACGGATGCAAAAACGACCTGCAGGAAGTTTCACATGGCACTCAGAAGGATTAAGGGAGGCGAAGAGGACTTTGCTGGAGCATGGGCAACCAGTCGAATGAAGGAACTACTCGAGGTGGAAGAGCAGTGGGACAAATGGGTTGGCAACACCACCAAGAACACTAACGAAGACTCGATGCTGGTACAACAAAACAACATGGAATTCGGACGAGAAAATCTATTCTACCTGTTCATGAGCTGGGAAGATTTCCGAAAACAAGCGGAAGGGTTCTTTGTTACAACGGAAATGCAGCACGATGCTCAACAATGATTAGCCAGGTTAAAACAAGACAATATCAATGCCGAACGATACGTCATGGCCTTCAAGGCCCTCGCGGAGGAAACAGGATATAACGACATGGCATTGGTAGCACAGTTCCGCGCTGGACTTATGCCTGGGCTTGGATTTGAAATCATTAAATCAGGAGCACCCAATGATGACAACTTGGAGGAATGGACGAAGCGCGCCGTAAAGCTATCACGCGCTTACATGGACGCCCACGAGCAGTATGGAGATAAAGGCAAGCTTAAAAGCACCTTTAAGGAGGAAAAATCGGACAAGGGACGTTGGGGAAAATGGAAGGGAGGAAAAGAGATGACCACAGCCGCCCCACCAGCTAATCTTGGAGGAAGCACCAACCAGGACCCAAACGCAATGGACATCGATAAAAAGAAAAGCACGTTCAAATGCTACAACTGCAGAAAACTGGGACACTTCACTAAAGATTGCAAACAGCTGAAACGCGACAAAGGGAACTCGCATATACGAGAAATAGGATTACTGGAAATCAGGGCATTCATAAAAGACATGAATGAAGGCGATAAACAGGAAGTCACCAAGGAGTTGGGTTTTGGATCAGACCAGTGAATGAATCGCATTCCGATTCACTGGTCGAAGACATTGTACAACATACAGATAGTGATGTAAACGTAAACTCGTTAATAGACAATGAGTTAAGCAAACATATTCACTATTTGAGGAATGCACCTATAAGCACAACCAAGAAAGCGTTCAAGCCATGGAGTAATCCATGGATGGTATGGAGAATCTGGGAACAGGACTCTGAAACAGCAATAAGAGATTTAAAGGCATGGGTACATGAATCCTGGAAACAAGAAGTAACACCAGAAATGATCTCGGACTTGAACAAGGCATCGGAGAAGGACATACTATGGTTCTTGGAGAAAATGCAAAAACAACCACAGATCAAGAGGGTACTACAACGGAAAGACGTCAAAATTGATCTAATGCTTACTCGGTTAGATAACTATAAACAAGTGGCCGCTGTAGGGTTAATCGACTCTGGATGCACGCAGTCATGCATCAACCAGGAATTTGTAGAACAATATCAGATTCCAACATGACGACTACCACACCCAGTACCAGTATTTAATGCAGATGGATCCCTTAACCGAGACGGATACCTGAAAGATATGTGTCAGGTTAAAGTAACGATAGGGGGACATGAAGAAATTCTAGAATTTGCAGTATCAAGTCTTGGAAAATCAGATTTATTCTTGGGGCACGAATGGTTAAATTGACACAACCCAAGCATTGACTGGGATAAAGGAGAAGTAGAATTTAACCGATGTCTGACCGAATGCTGGAATAGGAACATCTTCGGAGAACCAGAGGATTCACTGGAAGAGATAGAACCGATGGAACCCGGAGATCGGATACTAGCTGTACACTTTGGACCTGAAGAGTTTGCAACCTGCATAATGGATAAAGAATATAACCAAGCGTTCACGAAAACGGCAATGGACATTGCAATTGAGAATCACAAGGATAGATCAATGGAAGAAGCGGTACCAAAACACTACTTAAAGTACAAGAAAGTGTTTGAGAAAACATCATTTGATGAAATGCCGCCAAGAAGACCATGGGACCATGCAATTGAGCTATTACCGGGATCCAAACTGTTAGACTGTAAAATTTACCCACTGAATCGACCAGAACAGGAGGCGTTAGAAGAGTTTCTAAAAGAAAACCTAGAGTTGGGACACATCAGACCGAGCAAATCACCAATGGCATCACCATTCTTCTTCGTTAAAAAAAAGGATGGTCAATTACATCCAGTACAGGACTATAGGAAACTCAACGACATGACAATTAAGAACAAATACCCACTACCAATTATTGGGGAGTTAGTAGACAAACTAAGTGGTGCCAAATACTTCTCCAAGATGGACGTTAGATGGGGGTACAACAACATTCGAATCAAGGAGGGAGATGAATGGAAAGCCGCCTTCAGAACGAACAGAGGGTTATTCAAACCGCTTGTCATGTTCTTCGGACTGACCAACTCACTGGCCACCTTTCAAACCATGATGAACAACCTATTCCGTGAAGAGATAGCACAAGGATGGGTTGTCATATACATGGATGATATATTAGTATTCTCCAGAACTGAAGAAGAACATCGTCAACAAGTAGGACGAGTCTTAGAAAAGTTGGGACAAAACCAGCTGTCGTTAAAGCCAGACAAATGCTTCTTTGACCAAGACCATATTGAATTCCTGGGACTAATAATCAGCCACAACTCGATCTGCATGGATCCGGCCAAAGTAAAAGCCATTCTGGAATGGCCTATGCCTAAGACGAAATGAGAGCTACAACAATTCCTAGGCTTCATTAACTTTTACTGACGATTCATAGAAGGATTCGCAAAGCTAGCCAAGGCATTAACAACATTAACGGGTAAGGTCGATTGGAATTGGGGAGTAGCACAGGAATTAGCATTCGACCATCTCAAAGAACAAATCCAAAAAGAAGCAGTTCTACTCATCCCGGATTATGACAAACCATACAGAGTAGAAACCGATGCTTCAGACTATGCGATAGGTGCAATCTTATCTCAAGAAAATGATCAAGGCATATGGCAGCCAGTCGCATTCATCTCCCGAAGTCTAAATGATGCAGAAAGAAACTATGAAATTTATGACAAAGAAATGCTAGCGGTAATGCACTCGTTCTATGAATGGTCACAATACTTGAAAGGATCCAAATACACAGTAGAGGTGTTAACCGATCACCAAAACCTCACCTATTTCCGAAAACCGCAGAACCTAAATAGACATCAAGCCTGGTGGATATTAGATTTACAAGAATATGACTTCATTATCAAGCATCGGTCCGGGAAATCCAACAGCAAAGCCGATCTCCTCTCGAGACAAGTGGACCATAAGGGGGGGGGAGAATGACAACGAAAACGTCATTTTACTCAAAGATGATCTATTCATAAGCTGCATCGACAATCGACTCATGGATGACAATCACACAATAGAGGAAATAATCACTGACATTCAAAAAACGGACAAGGGAATGTGGGATCTACAGGTATTAGAGGCAATTAGAAATAAAACCGATGGATGGAGGATGGATGGAACAACAGTCTTGTTCAAGGAAAGAATATATGTACCCAAAGTGATTTGCCTTAGAGAAGAAATTATGGCCATACACCATTCATGGGGACATCCGGGTGTAGCAAAATCGTTAGAACTCATAACGAGAGGATTCTGGTGGCCCAGATTAAGAGAAGACCTCGACATGTACATCAAAGGGTGTCAAACTTGTCAAACGACCAAGCCAGACAGACAACCCAAAGCCGCTCTGTTGAATCCGAATGAGGTACCTGACGAGCCATGGGAGGTAATATCAATGGACCTAATAGGACTGCTACTGGATTTAAAAGGACATGACATGATATTCGTGGTGGTAGACTGACTAACCAAAATGTCGTATTTCCTACCCACCCACGGAGCATTAACGTCGCAAGGAGTAGCCGCGCTATTCAGGGACCACATTTTCAGAAATCACAGAATACCTAAGAAAATCATTAGCAATCGAGGACCTCAATTCGTATCGAACTTTATGATAGAATTTTACAAGATGTTAGGGATCAAAGGGAACCCATCTACCGCATATCATCCACAAACCGATGGACAAATGGAACGAGTAAATCAAGAAGTCAAAACCTTCCTCACGATGTTTGTAGACCATAAGAAGGTGGATTGGGTGGAATGGCTGCCAATAGCCCAGTTTTGCTATAACGATAGGCAGCACTCGGCAACCAGATACTCCCCATTTTGGATGAACTACGGATTTCACCCAAGAAAGGGATTACCGACCCAAGGACAAACGCATTCTCCCTTCGTAACCCAATTCTTAGAACAAATGGAAGACACCCAAGTAAAGGCCTCGGTGGCTCTGGACAAGGCTGCCACGGCAATGAAAAAGCAATACAACAAACATACAAAACCAGCTCGAGAATATAAACCTGGAGATAAGGTATTCCTGAGCACCGAGAACCTGCTGTCCACCGCCAAAATAAAGAAGTTCGATGACAAATTCGCCGGACCATTTGAAGTCGTAGAAAAGGTTAATGCTGGGTCGTATCGCCTCAAGATACCAATGTCGTGGAAAGTGTACAATGTTTTCAACAAAAGACTCCTAAAGCCGTATCACAAACCCCAGTTTCCCTGACAAAAAGAAAAGGAGACTGCACGATCTGAAGAAGTGTCTCGAGAACAGGAGACCACGGGCGAATATGAAGTCCAGTCAATACTAGACAGCAGAGTCAGCAGCAAAGGTCAAGGACATTTGGAATATTTGGTAGAATGGAAAGGATACCCTATAGAAGATGCGACATGGGAACCAGCGGCAAATCTAAAAAACGCGGAGACCCTCGTGAAGGAATTCCATCGACGATGACCGGCTGCACCAAGGCAATTACAAATATCAGCGGAAGAATTCCAGAGGTATGAAAATCATACAGAACCCAAGGTACCTAAACAACTATTCAGATGGGAAGATGGGAAATTTGAGCTGGAATACTTAGAAAATCTCGAGCAAAAATGGCAAAAATGGAAGGGAACTCCGTTACTAGAGAAGGGACGACAAGGTGTGTACAAGGAATATTCTCCGCCAATTAAACTAGTACTCAAGTGAAACCCGGATGAAACCATTTTCAGGGGAGACTCAGTCTCCCGCACCCGATCAAAGCATTCTCGAGGACAAGAACCTTGGAGAGGGGGTGATGTTACGAAACCAAACTTTTTCTATGGACTCAATGATGAACTATACTCAAATCCCCATTATGGCAGTTGGTCACGGCTAGTGATGCGTGACATCGGATGAGGTCTGTCGTCATTTACCCCTATGTGTATTTCTTTATCTATGGCTATGCAAGGCTATGCACCATACAACTCACACATGCCTTCGTTTGCATACATTTACTTTACCCTGTACCAGTAGTATATAAGTGTAGTAGTTAGAAGGCGATCCCCACTTTCGTGGTCGTCTCTGCTCTATCATCATCTTTGCTTTTCCCTTGTGTAGGGTTAGCAGCCAGAGACTCTGTGTGAGCCTGGGGGTGACTTGCGCCTTCTGACAATTCCTAGCACCTTCAATTTGGGTGTTTGTTGCCTGGGCTTGCCTACATGCTTTGTTCTTCTGTGCCCTTTGCATCAGCATTTCTATGTCTGCTGGGGCTGGTGGTATTTCCACAAAATTGGGTGCACCTGTTGTGAACCAATGGTTGTATCCCCAGAACAGGGATACTAATGATCCTGCCAAGGTTGCCAGTACCACATATTCTGATCTGGTGCATTCCTGTTGCCATAGTGGAATGGTGTTTTCCAGGTTTGTGTGTTGTTCTACTTCATCCCAGTTGTAATCACCATAAATGTTCAGTTCAATGTGCATGATGTTGAGGGATTTGTCCATTGTGGTAATGTTGAATTGAATGTTCTTCCTCCTGAGCCATCTGCAGTTTGCTATTTGTCACCATCCAGGTAGTTTCTGCCATATGAATGGTGCATGGAACTTATTGTCAATAAGCCACAGGTAACAGTACCCTTCATGCAACCAGATTGGTGCTGTGGAGTCATTGACTTTTCCCCTCCAACATGCTGCAAATTCCAATTCTGGGTTATGGGCAGGTGGCAATGTCAGTTCTCCCTCAAGTTGCCAGAACCAGCCATTGATGCATTGTAGTTGTTCTTGCATTTATGTCAATTGGCCAATTCTATTGCTTGCTGGATAAGGAACTGGGACTGGTCAAAGTCATTGACCATCCACCCTTGTTGAATCATGTATAACACCTTCTCTGCTTGGTGTATCTCCTGCATGCAATCATCAACAATTGCTTCCACTGAATTGAGGCTGGTCTGGAAGTTACTTGCCAATAGTGTTAGTTGTCAGTGCCTGTGTTGTTCTACTTGTGGGTCTGGCACCTCTTCCATACCAATGTGCTTTGGTTCTTTGTTGAGTGACTTGTGGAATGCTTCTAGCTGAATCATATCCCAGTTGTATTCTCCATCTACATCTGGTATGATGTGAATGTGGCCATTGTTTTCCTTAATGCTGAAGCACATGTCTTCCCTTGCCATCCAATGCATCTGATACAACTCACTCCAGGATATGTTTTTCTTCCAATAGCAAGTTGAGTAGTAATCAGCATCAGTAGTTTCCACTCAGCCACCTTTCCCAGTGGACTCCCAGTGGACTCCCAATGGATGCTAGGAATCC
>QFEO01001045.1:0-10699 GCA_003316615.1 Amanita pseudoporphyria
CCTCTCTGCCGCCTTTCCCCTTTCCCCTCTCTGCCATCGACTTAAGCATCTCCAACGCCTTAACATTGTGCAGAGGGCTGCTTTGCACCAGCAAAGTCAGGGCACTCAGCCGATCCGAAAGGGTACCCGAATTAATTATCTTGGAGAGAAAACCCGCTTCGGAGGAACGATTCGCCGCAGAGGACAATTGAAATGTTTTAATATCATGATTATGCAGCTCCTCTGCGCGTTTAGTCAGAGAAGCGAGCCGTTCTGGAGTCATATTGAGTGGGGCAGATTTTGCGTCCAGAGAAAGGAGATCCATGAACCAGTTCGATGCGGGTTTAAGGACAAACTCTGAAGCCGAGATAGGATCCACCTTTTCTGGTGGTGAGATATGTGGGCGATGCTTTCTGTTTTTATTGGAGTGCATGGTGAGGCATATACATAACTGTCGTGACCTATGTGACGCGAGACTAATTTTGGGTCTGTGTTGCGCTAAGATAAAAGCCCGTCTTATTTGATCAGAGCCGACATAGGTTCTGTTTTTAAACTTAACAGGGGTTTAAATTGTACTCGGGTGCCACCTCCTGTGTTGCAATGACTTGATACTTGTCATTCAGGCTGTACTATACTACATATGATACAAAGCGCATGGTGGACGTAGCGTTTGATGGTCGGCGGTCAAAAACGGGACAAATGATAGAATGATAGATTGCAAGCCGGCGACAACGTATACTGCATAGGATGGAAAACTTAAAACGAGGTTTCCATAGAGTATCAATACATCAATCATATGTACAAGACCTTCCCAACGCTTGCCTATGTTCCATAACAAATCATTTTTCTGTTCCTTTAGCATTCGAACTGTGCCCATCCTTACGACCAGTAGTTCCAGTCTCCATTCCGTTCATAGGCCGTTCACTAGTTCCAATTATCTCCATTGAGCCAAGCGGACTGCTCTTGAATCTTGTTCCCTTAGCTTTCGAGGTTGATGCCATAGAGATACCTGGGACAACGGGCATTGGATTATCAACAGGGGCAGAAAGCAAAGCAGATGATGCAACAGCAGCGGGAGGGCGAGCAACTGGACTAGCCAACGAACGATTATTTGATCCAGTTGAACTTCCTAAATTACTTCCTGGACCCGCAGTTGAAACACATGCTTGCATTCTTCTTTTCCTGTCTAGTAGGATCGCCTCCAACGACGGTGCAGGAGAAGCACCTCTTGACGTGGCGGATAAAGCCGCTGCGGGCGAGCCGATACCCATCGGCTTGTGAGGTACTACCGCTGGTGAAGAGAATTGAACAGTTGGAACGCAGGACACGATAGGTGGCGTGGATCTGCTTTTCGCGCTTTCATTCATAAATCCCATGGTCACAATCGCATCCTCGGCGGAGTCCTGCGGTATCGTGTTGTCCTGTCCAAGCACCTCCACCGCAGAAGGCGATCCACTCCGTGCCATTCCTGCTGGATGAATCGTCGTCTTCGGTGCTACATGGGAAACGGCATCAGAAACCCCAGTCACCCTCTCTGATTGAGCAACCTTTGACTTGACGAGCCCGTCGAGAATTTGAACTCCATCGGCAGCAGGATTCGTTTGGGTATTGGCGTCTCTAGGAACGGTAGGCGCACTATGAGACCTCAACGCAAAGAGGTCAAATGCCCTCAACGGTTTGGGTATCTGCAGACCAGCAAACGACAGCCTGCCTGGTGCGACGGATACACCGGCGTCAGGGCTAATGCCAAGAGGGTCAGAAGTATTAGCGCCATCGGTTAGATCTTCCATTTTCTCAGAAACAATCTGGGTGTTTGGTGGCTCGTATAGATCGCCACGAGCACCTTGCGGGTCGAATTCATCATAGATCTCTTCTCCAATGAGTTCTAGTCAAATACATCATGTCATTTTCGAGTCCTCAAACTGATAAAGGTTCACTCGCCTTCTAGGACATCTTCGAGAGTAATGATACCTAGCGGCATCACGGCAGGGTCGAAATTCTTGAGGAACTATCTGAATATTAGCAACTAGAACTCGGAGTGCACCGTTTAACTAACCTCTGCGGCGTCCTCTTTGCTGAGTACCGCATCTGCAGGCATATTTTGCTCCAGTTGGGGCAAAGAAATTATTCCAATTCCGGGCATTGTTTTCAGAGGTAAGCTCAATCCTGCCCGTTTTTTGGAATCGTAACTACTTTCACCCTCAACATTAAAACCATCTTCTGTCTGCTCTGAAATCTTGGCACCCTTGCTCGTCCGTTTAGAATCTGCCTCATTGACGGCATTTTCGACTGTAGTTAAACTGCCCGATTCTAGAGCCCTCGCTTTGTCAAAAGTGCCACCTTTACTCCTAAGCGTAGCATCTCCGTCTTCCGAAGATACGTCGTCAGTTGATTTGCCTTTACCATTACTTCTTTTGCGAAGCCTGTATTTCGGCCGTAATCGAACACCTTCTGAGCCATTGCCAGCAGAATCTTCTTCGGAAGATTCTGACGGAGTGTCATCCGGGTCCCTGATGCCTACTTTGTCTAGTAGACGTTGGGTCAAACCACGCTTGACTACCTGCTTTACACTTGCAGCCTAGTTGCGTGGTGTTAAGGGGTACATTGCCAGTGGCATTATAGAGGTTACCTTTTCCACACTGAAACGACTAACAATCGCCATATGACTCCTGCCTTCCTGGAACTTGTCCAGCATATGAAGAAGAGGCTCATTGTTTGGTACGAAAGGGACTTTATTCAAGGGAATCTTGCGCAAGGGTATGGCATCTACGGAACGGTTTTAATTGCATCAACGCACTGTCATGCCGGAATATTTACCTTTGGGATCCAGTAAAACACAATTCTTCACGAGTAGAATTCCTAATATTCGCTTGACACGGCGAATCTGTTCATTACCTTCCGATTCATTGCCTGATCCTATGTACACAGGCACATCTATTTCCTCGTATACCGGAACTCGACTGTGTCCTGTTTCACAGATCTTTTTCAGAAGGTCACAATCAAGTCTCGAATCAATGGATAACATGAAGACATCCTCAATAGGCGTCATGGCCTAAATAGTTCCTGCCATCAGTGTTGCGATACGTAGTGCAACAGAATTCGTACTTGTTTAACAACTTTCTCCTGTAGGTCCAGCGTAGCGCCGATAATGGTGACAGTGTCTATCTTCAGGTCTCCTCCGTGTGCGGCATGCGTAGAATGCAATGCAATCAGCTCTTTAAGCTCTGGAATGACGATACAACCGTTAGTACCGCAATTAAACCATTGCTCTTGGCATACCTGCACGACGATAAATGATACCATGGTGGGCACCAAGAACGAATTCTAGTAGTTTCGCCACAGGCCAAGCAATTATGCCCTTTGCAGAATGAGGCTTGATAAAATCAGTATAAACGATCGTTTTCATACCAATGCATAAATCAACAACTGTGTAAAGCCTGCCATCTTTGCTCCAAGATACAGTCCATGACGTGTGAACAAGGACTGCGGTATGACTTCGGAAAAACTAAAGACGTTCGTTAGTAAACACGCATCAGTAACATCACAAAAGAGAAGGATGTTAAGGTTTAGTAATGCATTGGGTGCAACTACCGCTATAACACGGCTGCTGGACTCTCGGACGATTGGTGCACACGACCCATCTACGTGTTACGTCACCACTCCGAAGTAAAACCATCTAATAATGGTAAAGGAACAACCCCATTATTCCGAGATCTAACATTCTGGCTCTTAATGGAATGTATTCCCAGGCCACCGGCCAGACTATCCCGAAGACGCGTAGCCCATGATAGCGTTCCGGGGCATTATCCTGCATTACCCCTTGGGTAATAAGAAGCTTACTCACATGACAATGAGAACGGTGCTGACTACTACACTCTGGAATCCTCCCCCAAGAATGGGGTCGGAAATGACAGGCAAAGTTTCATTGACAATCATGTTGGCAAGCAGCAGAGTAACAAGTAGGAGGTGCCCATTCTTCCTGACGGGCTTAATCTTGTTCGCATACTCTCGCTGAGTGCTGCATTCAACTGCGTCAACAACATTTTGGGCGCATATATGAAGGGCTTACGATGTTCCGCTGACACTAAGTACATTGAGCTGGGTTTCATCCAAGCTCATATAACCTAATGTTAAGCCGGCAAATAGACCCGACAACAAGACAAGAACAGGGATGAGTATGGCAAAGACAGTGCGATGTATATGCTCCTTGTCGGTACCAGTGGCACGTGTGGCAAGAACATGATTGGCTGGCTCAGTGGAAGAGCCGTGAAGCAGGTTGGGCACATAGTAGGAGATGAGGTTCACGAGGGCGTATAACAGGCGAGGGGAATGCGCGTTTCTGGGCGATATAAGGACAGTGACCATTCGATGTGGGAAAGAACGAAGCGAAGTCGGCACTGGATCCATTTATTAATTAGTCTGCCGAAGCCGGGGACAAATATTGCCAAATTAAGAGAGTCCATCAGCGCTCAGCAGTACGTCATTCTGCTTAACATGTTACACGTTATTGGTTACAAATTCGAAGTACAATAGATTAAGTTGAGAAATGCACTAAAAGTAGGCAAGAAGTACGAATGGCGAAAATAGCGATAATGAAACAGAGCAGATAGATACCTATCTCAGGGTCAATGCCGGGGGACGTGCTGATGACGTCCGTGATGGTCTCTGACTCGCCGTCCCCCGGTAAAGAGACTCCTGTCCGCGCTGGGCAAAGCCCTTTGCGCGAGGCCCCGCAGGTGGCGGTGAACGAACCAATGGCGTTTTCAGAGAGGATGCTGAGACCATGACTGATGGCAACGGTGTCCATGACTCTGATGGACGACGTGCCGCAAAGAGGCTAACCAACGGCGCTGATGTCCTTGGTTCCGATGGGCGGCGCGCGCCCATCGGTGGCGCTGGCGACCCGCGACGTGATAACGCGGGTGACGACGTTTCTGATCGTATATTCGTCTTCGAATGATCAGATGATGGCGGAACTGCAGGTAATCGGCGAATAGAAGACTGGGGGCGATTGGATGCCGCCGACTTTGCAGGTATTGGGGGTAGTGGCACTTTCGGCGGGGATGTTAGGGGTTGAGTAGGAACGCGCAGTCCCATCGTCGAATCCGGAAGAATGCCCCGAGGTCGCGGCTTTCTTTGCTGGAGGACCTCCAACTGGATTTTTCCAGGAGCTTCAGGATAGATTCCATACCACTCCAGGAAATTCCATGTTGTCGATGCGGGAGTGGCCCTTGAAGGCGGTGTCGGTAACGGAGACGATCTTCGTGACTGGATATCGAAATCCTCAGAACCATCCGATGAGGAAGGTGGCGAGAAGTTGAGTGGCGAAGGTGGCGACCGCAGCCTCCGTGGTTCCCAGATTCTTGCGAAACCACCCGCTGTGTGACCCCTCATTTCTATTCCATCATCGCCCCTTCTCACCTGCGACAGTGACAAAGGACCAGATACGTCCTGTTTGATTCCCTCATATGTAAGGGCATACCCGTTTTGAGACGATGATCCGCCTCGCACTTGTGTCACCTTATATTGATTAGGAAATGCGCGAAGGATCAGGTCGTTTCGCTCCATAGACAGGATCGCCTCCAGCTCGTTATCTATCGATAGTCTTTTGAGCTTCTCGACCTCTTCGGCGAGCCAAGCCACGTCTGGGTCGCCACCTTCAAGCTTCCACGAATCAGGATCGTTAAATATCTTCTCTGCGATGGCACTCCCAGGAATGCCGCCTACAGATGTCAATGGGCTAGGAGAAACAAGGGGAGAGTCGAGGTTGTCCAATTCAAGGTGATGACGTCTGAACATTTCGAACGATATTGATATCGAGAGGAAGTTAAACAAGCGCTCTGACAGTACCAGACTGTAGAGGCCACCAGTGACTAAGGAAGTCCAGAGGAAAAGCCTTGGTCCTTTGTATCACTGGCAGGTATAAAATAGACGGGGATTTTGATGGCATAGAAAGACACCGCTCTTCCACAGCCAAAATCAGGCAACTGTGATGGGCTTGAAACCAGTTCCTCAGGGACATCCTATTGGGTAGCGCTAACGCCATTTGGAAGTCATGACGATCTCTATATTCGTGCGCCCATGGCCGACATTAATGCTGTGCATGGGCGCGGGTTTTGAGATGGACACACTGCCAGCTGCCTGACGTCGTCAGCGTCACCCTATACTCATCCTGCGGTGCGTCACAACATCCTGAGGCCTGACTATCGGTCGTTTCGCATCATTGGATGACCTCCGAGGATCAATGTCAATGGCAGAACTCCCGACGTGCCCGGCGTTCGTTGACAACCAGATGCGTTGTTAAGAACGTGCGTTTTCATAGTCTCCATCATCAGGAAGCCTTAGTTGTTTAGAGGACAGTGATCATGAGGGGTCATAATGCCGGACGCCGCGGGCGTACACTGTCGAGCTTCAAGCTTAAAGTTTCAATTTTAGATTCACCTGAGGTGGAATTTCACTACTCAGAACATGCAACTGCACAACTTGAAATGTGCTAGTACTAGCCCTTGTTTTGATTCTTTTGCAACGTGCGCGCATAATGCATGACCAAGACCCTAGTCCTATTCGGTCCGGTGGTGCGGTCTGGGACAGTCTGGGACTGTGCTATTATTATCGGCAGCGTTGATGCGACCATATGCCGGCGGTCTATGTTATTGCTTCGGGAGCCGCCATCAGCGCGTGGTGACCGGAGCTCAATGCTTATCATCGCCAGCTGTGCGAAAGGCCAATCAATGATCCGAGATTAAAAAATCCTTTTGCCAATTACAATAGATATACCTTATGTATCAATATGTCATGGCTCACGCACATGCGTTCATAAGGGAGAGCCTCCCGTGATGAATTTGATACGATTTCGGAGTGCCTTGATATGCTGTGGCGCCTTGTTCCTCCAATGCAGTCATCTGCCTGATAACGATATGGGGCGATCATTCTTAGCGGCGTAGGGGCATGCCGTAGCGCTAGTTCCGCGCACGAAGAAACATATAAAGCACAGCAATCTAGGATAATGACTAGATGAAAACTCGTCCTACGGCGACCGACTCTGCCGACCTACTATGAGCTTTGGCAGAGTATGGGCTTGAACAGAGTTAGCCTGACCATCACTGGACATCATCATTTTTGCGTTACTATGCTTATTGGAATTATGGGAGACTGTTACAAGACCCATGCAATATGGAGTTGATGAGTGGCAACATTTCCGGTGTCCGGGGCGATAGGAGGCGGCGAAGCCGGGATAAATGCTTGTTACCCTCAACGACCCTTTTGGGGCCAAATTCATCATATACATGTACCAAGTTTCCTCTTCCAGAATTGATACGATGGTTACGGGTTTTTCACCCCAGTTTGGCTATTACAGGATGAGTTACAACAGAAGTACTCAGCAATCACCGTCCCTTTGAGAACCTCGCAAACGCTTTTTGATTTCTTCTCAGATCTTCATCCCCAAGTTTTACGTCAAGGGATATGAATAGCTCTCGTGCATACTTTTCACCCTCCTATAAAGAAAATTGAGTGCGAAAAGGAGGACAACATGTGAACATTTCAGCCGCACACGTGTGAGTTCTTTCACTGTTTGAAGGCCCAATTCTCCCGGCCCAAGCAAACGCACCCCCTGGAGCATCGGAGCAGACATATCTCGAAACGAATAAACAAGAAGCAATTTTGATGGTGTAGCGGATTCTTCGGATAAAGTTGCGTCTAAATAGTGGACCGGAGGAACCTAAAACGACGACTGCCCTTAGCGAGTAAAAACCACACCAGAACGAAACGCGTACCAGATTCAGCGTGACGCATACAGGCCATCTTTCTCTGCCGTCCAAAACTTCTCCTTCGTCCCAATAATCGCGCAACTCAAAGTCTGTCGCCTTGGGTAACTGACCCGTGTCGAATCCACTGATTGTTTTATCCACGTCCATCTCCCCCGACTCTGCGGGTCCATCACTGCCTTTCCTTGCCTTGTACTCGATGCTCCTTGTCCTTGGCACCTTTGTGTCCCATAGGGCCGCCCTTGCTGCCATGAAAATGACATCGTATATGTTCCCAGCATCCGAGAGGATAACTACATCCAGGTGTAGCAGCCATGATTTTTTTCCCCTTAATATACAAAGGTTGTTGGGATGCAGCGTCCGATGAGTGAGTACCTGGTGAAGTATGATGGTCATGTCTTGTTGCAGATCGTCGACGGCATTTGACGTGAGATGGGGGTACGCAGCAGGAGAACTAGCTTCGCAAGTTCGTTAAGAGACTACCTGAGGAAGAATAGACCAACCAAGAGACGGCGCAGGCCATTCTGCCGCCTTCAACGCCTTCCTCATCTAAATCTTCTACTTCGAGCTTTGTCGCAGCAATGACATCTGTTCCACCTCCAATATGGTTTCCTTCCCTCCCGATGCTTACTCTTGCGCTGCCGTTAGCGAGAGGCGCAACACCTGTTTCTAGTTCTACGTTTCTGTAGACTTTTAGAGGACGTCCATCTGCTCGTAGTGGAGGATCTGAGAGTATGCCAGTTTGGATGTATGACTTTTCGGCTTTTGATAATGATGTTGAGCTTGATGCCATGGAAGTTAGCAGGTGAGAAACTTTGGCCCACGCGGATCTAATCATCTAACCTTGTACTCAACACTCCAACCATATAGTCATGGTATACCCCGGTTAATCTCTTCCTTACAATCACAGATTTCGCAATTGAAACATATGCTATAGCACGCAAACATGCTGCCAGGACATTCGAGACATTGAAGAAGATCCTGCCCGGTGCCGAACAATCCAAGGTATGCCGCAATACTATCCTAGTAAACGTCAAGTCTTTACGATACATCACTAGCCTCAAATCATCGTCCTAGCAGGAGAAGTTATTAGCTACCGGAATGATACCGATCGTGAACTACCATTCCATCAAGAATCCAATTTTTACTACCTAACAGGCTGCCACGTCCCATCGTCCTACCTGATAGCCGCTTATCAGCCAGAGACGAGCTTGGAGAAGAGTCCTACGTTAGATCTGTTTATACCCAAGGCAGAACTCGCTGATCTCATGTGGTCTGTTCCACCGCCATCCCTCGAAGAAGCGAAGAAGACTCACGATGTCACGAGCGTGCAACACCCCAGCTCGCTTGTTGCTACAATCAAGACGCTATTAAAGTCCTTACCAGGTGCCCTTGTCCATACGTTGCCAAAGGCCACGCCATTTTTCCCACAGATTCCTGACCAATATCTCAAGCCCATTCTAGAGGCACCAAAGGAACTCGACATTGGGTTAACGGATATGTACCTCCTCGCTGCCCTCCAGCGCACGAGGTTAATTAAAGATGAGGAGGAGGTAGCCTTGATCAAGCAAGCGAATGAGATCAGCTCAAGGGCACATGAAGTCGTGATGCGCGTCCTTGGCAAAGCAGTCAAGGGGAAAATTGAGAAAGGACACGGAGCAGGGGAGGAAAGACCGTCGCTCCCAGGTGAATGGCTCATTGAAAAGGAAGCTGAAGCGGAGGCCATCTTTGTCGCGTCTTGTAGGAGAGAAGGGTAGGCGCAATACATCGTTACTTTTCCTTGTTTCTTGATAGCTCGCCATTCCAGGGCTTTGCACCAAGCTTACCTTCCCGTAGTTGCTGCATCAACTCGAGCATCTACCCTTCATTATTGCTGCAATGATCGTGAATTCGCTTGGGGCCCTACGAAACCTCATGATCAGCACAACAACAACGACTTCGCCCATAACGACGGCAAGGAGTTGTTGCCACAAGTCTTGCTCATAGATGCTGGTTGTGAATGGAACTGTTATGCCTCTGACATCACTCGTACGATGCCTGTTGGAAACGGAGGAAAGTTCACACAGGAAGCCCGCGCTATTTATGGGCTCGTACTAGAGATGCAAAAGGTACACGCTGACTCTCATGAATCGAATACATATTGATATTTCGCAGGCGTCTTTCAGCATCATTCGAGCTGGTTTGCACTGGGACGAAGTACAACTGACTTGCCATCGCACGTTAGTCAAAGGATTCCAACGGCTTGGCATCTTTAAAACTTCCAATTCCCCCGGCTCTGGATCATGGAACTCTGAAGATGCCATCTTGGCATCTGGTGTCAGTTCTGCTTTCTTCCCTCATGGCGTAGGGCACTCCCTTGGTATGGACGTTCATGATGTCCCGGGAGCGAGTCGCCCTGAAGACAACCCAACTATACCCAAACATGCGGGATCCCATGAGAGTTTCTTCACTTACCTTCGGTTACGTCTTCCCCTTCAAGCTGGAATGGTCGTAGTAAGCATTAAAATACCATCCCGATTACTGCACCTAATTATATTGAATTAGACCGTCGAACCGGGGATCTATTTCTCGCCTCACCTCCTTGCACCCATCCGCGATTCGCGTCACATTGATCACAAGGTTTTGAAGCGATACGAGAGTGTTGGGGGCGTTCGTATTGAAGATGACGTCTTCATCACTAAGACGGGGTACGAGAATTTGACTACTGTCCGCAGTGACCCAGAATGGGTGGAAGGAATATGTTCTGGAGAACTCTGAGGAGTTCTTGTAAACAATATATAAGCCTGTACCTATGTAACATAAGAATTTGCACAGCCACGGCCTGATATTTAGCGCAAAAAAAGCTAGGTGGATCCTATGCTGTACAACTTCGGCGCTTGGTTTTCCATCTCATCGTAGACGGATACGACGAACCTGTCGTCTTGTCAGACAACGACTCTGCATGAAAATCTCGT
>QFEO01001047.1:0-11298 GCA_003316615.1 Amanita pseudoporphyria
GGCCAATACCGTGTAGAAACAGACGCTTCAGGATTCGCCATAGGTGGAGTACTATACCAACTACAAAACGGGAAATGGCGCACAGTTGCCTTCACATCAAGAACAATGTCTCTGGCAGAACTCAATTATGACATATATGACAAGGAACTGCTAGCCATAGTCCATGCGGTCCAAGAATGGCGACACTATTTACTTGATGTTGAAAAGCCTTTTGAAATATGGACAGACCACAAAAACCTATCATACTTCTGGCACCCTCAAAAACTAAATAGCCACCAAACCCGATGGTATCTCCGCTTACAGGACTACAATTTCACTCTCCACCACATTCCAGGTTCATCCAACTCAAAGGCAGATATCCTGTCATGACTACCATGGTACAAACCCACACCAGCCAACACTGAGACAACGCTCCTACCAGAAAAACGCTTCATTAACCAATGTAGACCAGTGATAAAATTGTTTCAGGAGCAACAATTCTGGAAAGGAGGTGCAACTCACGTAAAAAACACAACAATCATGACGACGTTACTCCAGAAAATACAACAAGATCAACGAAGAGAAAACTCAGTACGACAACAGAAAGAAAAGAACCCAAGCATGTTCAGAGAAGAAAACAAAATACTCTACTTCAAAAACAAAATATATGTCCTGCCAAACACACAACTAAGAGAACAATTACTGCAAGAAAATCACGACGCGCCAGTAGCAGGACACCCAGGAATATTCAAGATGTATGAATTACTCAACCACAATTATTGGTGGCCCTCACTACTCAAAGATGCCAAGAAATATGTCGAAGGATGCATAACGTGCCAAAAAGACAAGACATCAAGACAAAAGAAAGCAGCGCCACTTAACCCACAAACCACGCCAACAGAACCATGGGAATCCATATCACTAGATATTATAGGACCACTACCAGAATCAAATGGGTATAACGCGATACTTGCAGTCATCGATAGAAGCACAAAAATGATACGATTAATCCTGACAACCACAACATTATCAACAAAAGGACTGATTGACATATACCTCAGAGAGATCTGGAAGCTACATGGAATACCAAAGCAAATCACTAGCGACAGAGGACCCCAGTTCGCATCCAACCTAATGAAAGAACTATGCAAAAAACTCGGAATACAACAAAACATATCCACGGCATATCATCCCCAAACGGATGGACAAGCAGAACGATCTCACCAAGAAACAGAAACATTCCTCTGACACTACATCAACCATTTACAGGACGACTGGGAAGATTGGTTAGCGATAGCGGAATACCAATATAATGACAAAGAACACTCCACGACAAAACACACACCGTTTTTTCTAAACTACGGAAGACATCCATGGAAAGGAGAAATATCCAACCAAACCACCCAAAATGAAAACATAGACAACTTCGCGCAGCTCTTACAAAAAGCCAGACAAGATGCGAATGCAGCAGCAAACTTAGCAGCAAACCGATCAAAAGAACATTATGATCTAAGGAAAAAAGAAGCACACCCATACAAAACCAATGACTTAGTATGGCTTGAAGCTACGAACATAACCGACAATCAACCAACAAAGAAACTAAGTGCCAAGCGATACGGACCATTCAAAATCAAAGAAAAAATAGGAACAGCAGCCTACAAACTCAAATTACCAACAAATTGGATGCTCATCCACCCAGTATTCAATCAAGACCTGTTGACACCATACAAACCACCCACATTCAAGACACAACAAAAGCGACCATCACCACCACCAGAAATTGTCGGAAACGAACCAGAATATGAAATCGAAGCCATCTTAGATTCAAGGAAACGAAGGAACCAAACAGAATTTCTTGTCGCATGGAAAGGATATGGAAACGAACACAACTCATGGGAACCAAAAAGAAACATACATGCAAAAGAAAAACTAAACGAATTCAGACGAAGATACCCGCTCAAAGTGCATACATTGCAAAGAACAGTTCCTATTACAATGCAGTACCCCACCCATTACTCGCCACCTCTCCCTCCCTTGCCAACTTATGGTCCGGGCACAATACCTGTGCCAACTTCTGATTCCCCTCAATCATCAGCTCCAACTGATCCACCAACAACCTCATCATCTGATTTTCGCCCCAGAGACTGTCCAGGGCGCAACGCATCTGCTCCTCCTCCTCAGGAGTCAGTGCAGGGTGAGGTTCCAAAACATCTAAACCAGGAATCAGGTAAAGGAATAAACGGCAATATTAACCACTTACGACGAAACTGAACAAATGCGTTGTGCATCTGCTGCCGGGCCACCCGCTGCCAAGCCTCACTAAGCTCCTCAGAAGAAGCAAAAGCGGATATAAACTTGGGTGCCCATTGAGGAATGTCTGACATTGTTACTCTTCAAACGTCAAACACCCCCTTGTTTTATACCTGAAACTTGTCGCAGCACGGACCATCGGCCACCCCTCACCGATGCACAGCAAATCACATTACCTATTACTCAGATTCCTACCCGGACCCGCTCCCACACCACCACTACAAAGCCCAGGCCCTTCCAGACCCCTCCTATCTAATCGCATGCACCTGCCCCGCCTGGTCCTCGTAATTGCAACTACCATCGCTCTCCACTACGCAGCCAAACTTAAGCCCAATATGACCTCCTGGCTAAACTGGTTAATATCCTCAGCCGTCTCAACAATCAAAGAGCAATATTGTTACACCTTAAGTTACGGTCACTAAAGAACGGTCACAAGGCCCAGGTAGGGCCTAGATACTCCCTAGACTATAGGGCAAAGGGTATAGGGCAGAGGGTTAGGGCATAGGGTAGAAGTATTATTAGAAGGGTCAAGGGTTATGACATGAGGTCAAGTAGTATAAAGAGCCCTTGAGAGTAGTCAGGACCCCTAAGGTTCTGATAGTTTCTGCTTTCATAGCTAAACTATAGAGAACGATTCACCCCGAGACCTTGGTTGTGTTAAGCCTTGTAACAAATATCCACTTCTTCTATTTGTCATAGCACTCCCCAGCATCATCGCAAGCATCGTGTCACTCGTCACCAACCAATCATCCATCCTCAGCGCCCTAGTAACCCCTCTCGTCAGCGCAATCCCAATCCCAGCATGGATCCATCATTGGATGAACGAATACAGGAGGGACATCAATCACCTCACTCGTTACGATGCAGCCACCCACAAACAGCTCAACGAGATGCTCCGATTCATGCAGAAACTCGAAACCACAGTCAGCACATGGAACCCAGTCATCCTCGCCCAGGGTTTTGCCACCTTCGAGTTATCATCCCAGGAACTCATGACCATGATGAGCGACGTCCTCAAAGACAGGAGCAAAATTCTAGGGAAACTCCAAAGCATCCAGTACGAGATTAACCACGGAATCCCCCAAGCACTCCACCATTCAGTCACCAAAACCATCAGCAAGTCTCTCAAAGACATAAAAACACTCACCGATCGTATCTCACTCATGGAAGAAGATCAGGTCTCGCGTCTCCTTAAACTAGATAACGATTTAGCCATGGATGTATGACGAAATGAAATCCACACCATCTTCGACATGGTCCGCAGCATGGATCAACACCTAGATCTCATCCATTTTTGCATCACCAAGCTTGAGGAACTCCACCAACCCCTTCCCCGTGTCCAATCCACCCCACATCTCGCCCCCAAGGATGAATCCATCTCCCCATCAATCTCAGACCCCCCCTTGGAATTTCGCCACCAGATGACCCCCGTTCCTATCTACAATCCCGACCTCATCCCCTTCTATGACCCGCAACACCTCCCCTCAGACGACAACATCAACTTCACCGACAAATCCTGGTATGCCTCTGCCTACATGGGGATCCCCTACTCCTACATTACGATGGGACTCGCTCATAACCCTCGCTTTGTCGGAATCGCCCCCAACTCCGGATGCCTTTGCTTCGCCAACAACAAGAAGACATTAGGCACCCTTATCGCCAAAGCAGAAGGCGCTATCCTCACCTAGTTCATGAAGAACATGAACCTTAGAGAGGAGGTCCTGTTATGACCAGTACGCGTTTCAACCGTATGTTTCATCCCCTATGCCACCCCCTGTTTTACATCAGACACACGTTTCACCTTCCTGTCTATACCTCCTGATAACCCCTGTTTCAAATCTGTTTCTACTCCTGTTTCAAGCATGTTATGTATCTTTGTGTACGCGCTCCCATTGTTTACTACCAAACACTCCTAGCACCTATATAAACCCCTAAGTAGCAACTGTAGTTCCTTAGCTTCGCAATAAAGATCTACATCACTGCCATACATCAGAATCTAAGTCTCCGACTACCTTCTGATCCTTGGCCCTGATTGTCTCACCCTCCTCGCTGAACCTTTGTCTCCAAGACTGCCCACTGCCCTCTTGTCGACATCCTTCATCTAGGACCACCCTCGCCTTCACTACCACCTTGTGCTCAGGCTTGACATCTTAACAAGTACGTGGCATGGAAAGAGGTAAACATATGTATGCAAAGGTGAGAAAGTATCATGTGACGAGTAACAGAAGTGACTGTTCATAACATCACCCCCTCTCTAGGGTGATTCTCTCTGAGAATAACAAAAGAAAAGAAAATGAAAAGTAAAATAAAAGGAAATGTATCTGTAGTCCATTTTTCTTTTTTCGCATTGCGGGTGGAGTATAATAAGGCATCCACAGCAATGAGTAGTAGTCTGTCCTAATAAAATGTTACTCCATCTACTTCCACCAATCCAGAAATTCATTTATGGCACATAAATTCCACCTGACACAGAGCTCTCTTCAGATGCATAGGCACTTGCCTCCAGGAACATCCGCTGTCAAGTAGGTCCACCCAAACAGCTATGCTGGGGGAGTAATGGAGGGTGAAGGAGGGGGTTGGGGCTGGAAGTGACAGAGGAGAAGGCATTGGGGGTGCCAAGAAGGCCACCAAGGGAAGGGTTTGGCAAGACATGCGGCGTGCCTTGACCATTCTGATAGAAGGATAAGAAGGCGGTGATGAAGGGGGATGGGGATGAAGGTTGAAGTAAGGCTTGGGGTGCAAGGTCTAGGAGTGGTGAGGAGTTTATAGTCGTACTCAGGACTCCTGTGTTTAAATGGTCCAACCAGCCACCTGTGCATGGACTTTGTCATCAATGTAGTTCTGGGGTCCTGCTGCCATTAAAAAAGAAGGGAGAGGCCCACCATGCTTTAGATCATTTAGTAACTTTATGTTATCCTTAACATTGTCCAATAAAGTTTGGCAAACATTCAGGAACATTTGATGCATCTTGTACTCGTGTGACCAGTGGTTCATCTCCTGCTGGGTCATCGGAACAGGTGGTTGGGATGTGACATTGAGGGTAACAAAGGACTGGTGGTGTAGCAGCCCTGAAATTGCTTGGTGAATGTCCATCATCCGTTACATGGTGCCACAGTTAGTGACCAGGGGAGGGATACAAGAGGAGGAGGGAGAGGGCATTCTAATGTCATTGGGGTTGAATTTGTCATCAGTAGGGTGTGGTAATGATGGTGGGTCAGGGGTAGGCAATTGTCATCGTTGTTGAGGATCCAAGGTTTGAAGGCGAATCTGTTGAGACTTTTGTCACTGTCTTACCAGATCAATAAGATTGCTGCCTCCCATGGGGTGTAAAGATGAAGCAAGCAGCAGCGATGCAGAACAGCAAGCTCTTAGAGGATGGGGCATTTTTAAGGGCCTCAATATGCTTCTTCCTCCTTTTGACTATGACTTGCAGCCTCCTCATGGTCTTCTTTGCACAGCTCTACATCCGACATCAACCCTTTGCCCTTCCATCATATCCATCTTTTTTCCCATACTTCAGGGTCTGTGTAGTTTTCATATGACCTAAAGGGGATCTCTTTCATTTCTGTTGCCTGGATATACCTGATCACCATTGGGTACTTCTGATGGAAAGCCTTCACTTTAGCTTTAGCATGGGAAAGGTTTGGTGCTGGTTCCCATGTGTTATGTTCATCAGAATATCCCTTCCATTGTACCAAGTATTCCAGCTTTCCTCTTTGTAATCTGGAATTCAAGACTTCTTCTACCTCATATTCTTCCTGCCCTTTAACTTCCACTGTGTTAGAACCACCTCAGGCTGTGTGACACAATGCTGAGAGTTCAAGTAATAACTCTGATAGAATAGCTGAAGTCTGTGAAGGACTATGAGAGAGAGGATAGAGGTTAAGACTGAGAGTCATATCATGACGATACTAAGTTGACCAAGGGAAACCCTAAGAGAACTTGACTGAGTTCCCTTAGTGTTCTATTGGGGTTTATATATGTTTACATGAAGCTAATAATAGTTCTACTGAGTCATCCATAGAATAGTCTGGAAGTATGAGTACATGGCATGGAACAAGGTAAACATGTGGACCTCGATGCTACAATTGTGGATGATTTGGCCATGTAGCCAAAGAATGTAAAAAGCCAAAACGAGAAAAAGGTGCATGCTTCAAATGCGGGAAACAGGGACACATGGTCAAAGACTGCCCAGTTAGAAAAGCGAAACCAAAGTTCACCTCCAGAAAGCCATTTCAGAAATCAGTAAGAAAGGAAGACATAGCTGATGAAACACCTCAAGAAGAAGAGGAGTTGAAAGATGAAACAGATTCGCATTTTGGCGAAGAGGACGAGTAGGTGTCATACCCGCCCTCTCCCCCAAGGTCTCTTGAGTATTAAATATGTGTAAATATGCTGACAATATAGCCACTTGTCATGCAACAACTTGAGAGATCAGTAAGACACACCAAAGTATCACCCAAGAACCAAAAGGAAGACCCCCAAAAGGACTATTCTTAAATGCAACACTCATCTCAGGACATGGCCATACAATTAAATTCAAGCCAGAAGTGGACAACGGATGTCAAGCAACATCAATTCACCCAATGCTAGTCAAATGACACAACCTTATCACTAGGAAACTTAACAAACCAATCGAAATGACAAATGCTGATGGATCGCCTAACAAACAGAAACGAGTGACACATATAGCACAAATATGAATGCAACTACCAGAATTTAACCACGAAGAAATCATCGAAGCCCTTGTTCTCGAATTAGGTCACAACCAAATGTTATTAGGAATCAACTGGTTAAAATATCATAACCCAAGTATAGATTGGAAAGAACCAAGCATCTGATTTGACAAATGCCCACCCGCATGTAGACAACCAAGAATATCAATCAAACAAAGCCAACAAGCAGAAGTTGACGAAAATGGCATATCAAAAGGAATCAAACCAGATTACATCAAACCCTTCCAGCACCTATTCAATAAAACAAATTTTGACAAACTCCTGAAGCAAAGAGAATGGGATCACGAAATAAACCTCTTACCAGATGCACCCACAAGCCTCCTGGCCAAAACATACCGCATGACCCTAGCCGAAGAAAAGGCACTAGACAAATTCATAGATACAGAACTGAAAGCAGGAAAAATCCGACCCTCAAAATCACCTTTTGCTAGCCCATGTTTCTTCATAGGAAAGAAGGATGGAGGACGACAGCTTGTTCAAGATTACAGAAAAGTCAATGAAATTACCATTAAGGACAAAACGCCATTACCACGCATTGACAAACTATTAGATACACTACAAGAAGGAAAATACTACAACAAAATGGACATCATCTGGGGATACAACAACATCCAGATCAAAGAAGGACACGAATGGAAAGCGGCATTCCTAACCCCCAGGGGACTCTTCAAACCCACAGTCATGTATTTTGGACTATGCAACTCCCCAGGAACATTTATGCGCATGATGCAGTCATTGTTCAGAGATCTAATAGCCCAAAAGAAGTGCGGCATCTACATGGACGATATCCATGCCCAAGGACACACCCTAGAAGAACTAAAAGCCAATACAATTGAAGTCCTCAAGATCCTGGACGAAAATGATCTATACATCAAAGAATCGAAATGCTATTGGGAAGTAACCGAAGTACCAGTCCTAGGCCACATTGTAGGAAACGGACAAACATGAATGGAACCTACAAAGGTTAAAACAATCCTCGAATGGCAAACACCAAAAAACAAAAAAGATGTTCAATTGTTCAATGGTTTCTGCAACTTCTACAGAAGATATGTCCAAAACTATTCAGACATCGCCCAACCTATCATGAAACTAATGGGAAATACACCGTTCAAATGGGAAGACAGCACCCAGAAAGCCTTTGAAAAATTAAAAGCAACAATAGCTTCAGAAGAAGTCATCGCACAACCACAACCAGGTGGCCAATATCATGTGGAAACAGACACCTCAGGTTTTGTGATAGGAGGAGTATTATATCAACTCCAAAATGGAAAATGGCACACAGTTGCCTTCATGTCAAGAACAATGTCCCCAGCTGAACTCAATTATGACATATACAACAAAGAATTATTAGCGATAGTCCATGCAGTCCAAGAATGGCGACATTACTTACTTGATGTAGAGAAACCCTTCAAAATATGGACAGACCACAAAAACCTATCTTACTTCCATCACCCTCAAAAGATAAATAGCCACCAAACCCGCTGGTACCTCTGCCTCCAAGACTACAACTTCACCCTACACCACATCCCAGGATCATCAAACTCCAAAGTGGACATCTTGTCGCACCTACCATGGTACAAACCTGTCCCATCCAATACTGAAACCACACTCCTACCAGAAAAACACTTTATTAACCAATGCCGACCAGCAATAAAATTGTTTCAGGAGCAACAATTCTGGAAAGGAGGTGCAACTCATGTAAAAAACACGACAGTTACAACAACATTACTTCAGAGGATACAGCAAGATCAACAAAGAGAAACCTCAGTACGACAACAGAAAGAAAAGAACCCAAGCACCTTTAAAGAAGTCGACAAAATACTATACTTCAAAGAAAAAATATACATTCCACCAAATGCCAAAATAAGAGAACAACTATTGAATGAAAACCATGACGCCCCTGTAGCGGGACACCCAGGAATATTCAAAACACATGAATTAATCAACCAAAACTACTGGTGGCCCGCATTACTCAAAGACATCAAACAATACATTGAAGGATGCACAATATGCCAACAAAACAAGTCATCAAGACAAAAGAAAGCAGCACTGCTCAATCCACAGAAAACCCCAACACAACCATGGGAAGCCATTTCACTAGACATCATAGGACCATTACCTGAATCAAATGGATTCAACGCAATACTCGCAGTCATCAATCAAAGCACTAAAATGATACGACTTATACCAACAACCACAGAACTATCCACTAAAGGACTCATCGACATATACCTCAGAGAAATATGGAAATTACATGGAATCCCGAAGCAAATCACCAGTGACAGAGGTCCCCAGTTTGCATCCAATCTCATGAAAGAACTATGCAAGAAACTAGGAATACAACAAAACATATCCACTGCATACCATCCTCAAACAGACGGACAAGTAGAAAGATCACACCAAGAAACAGAAACATTTCTCAGACATTACATAAACCACCTACAAGATGACTGGGAAGACTGGTTAGCCATTGCAGAATACCAGTACAATGACAAAGAACACTCTACCACAAAGCACACCCCGTTCTTCTTAAACTACAGACGACACCCATGGAAAGGCGAAATAAACAACCACCAAAGTCACAACGAAAACATAGATGACTTCACGCAGCTTTTACTCAAAGCAAGACAAGACGCAATGGCAGCAGCTAATTTAGCAACCAACAGGTCAAAAGAATACTACGATTTAAGGAAGAAAGAAGCACACCTATACAAAACCAACAATCTAGTATGGCTAGAAGCAACAAATATAACTAGTAACTGTCTGACAAAGAAACTAAATGCTAAAAGATATGGTCCATTCAAAATCATTGAAAAAGTAGGACACACAGCATACAAACTGGAACTACCAAAGAACTGGACGCTTATACACCCTGTATTCAACCAAGACCTGCTAATGCCATACAAAAAACCAAGTTATAACTCACAAATCAAGAAACCACCCCCACCACCTGAGATAATAGGAACGGAGCCTGAATACGAAATAGAAAAAATATTAGACTCAAGGAGACAAAGAAACCACGTCGAATTTCTCATAGCATGGAAAGGATATGGACCGGAACATAACTCATGGGAACCAAAAAGAAATATTCATGCTCAAGATAAACTTAAGGAATTCAGACGAAATCACCCCCTCAAGACACATGTTTTACAATGGGCACAGGTATCTACAAAGCAGTACCCCACCCATTATGCTCTGCCTCCCCCTCCCTTGCCAACTTGTGATCCGGACATAGGATCTTCGCCAGCTTCTCATTTCCCGCCGCCATCAACTCCAGTTGCTCCACCAGCAACTTTATCATCTGGTTCTCTGCCCAGATCTTATCCAATGCCCACCTCATCATCTCATCCTCCTCCGGGGTTAAAGCCGGATGCGGCTCAAGAATATCTGGAACAAACCATCAGCATAAACAAAACAAAAACAAAATCAGAAGGACTTACAATGATAATGCACAAAGGTGTTATGAGACATCTGCCTGGCCACTCTCTGCCAGGCCTCACTCAACTCCTCTGACAAAGCAAAGGAGGAGACAAATTCGGGTGCCCACTGAGGAACATCAGACATTGTTACCCCTCAAACATCAAAATACCCCTTGTTTTATACCTGAAACCTGTCTCAGCACGGACCATCGGCCACCCCTCACCGAAGCGCAGCCAATCATGTTATCTATTACTCAGAATTCTACCTGGGTCCATTCCCACCCTGCCACTACAAAGCCCAGACTGTTCCAGACCCCTCCTATCTAATCGCATGAATTGGCCCTGCCTTGCCCTCATAATCACTACCACTATTGCTCTCAACTATGCTGCCAAAGCCCAATATGACCTCCTGGTTAAACTTGTTACTATCCTCAGCCGCCTCAACCATCAAAGAGCAATATCCACTCCTCCTCTTCATAATCGCGCTCCCCAGCATCATTGCAGGATTCATGTCGCTCACCACCAATCAATTGTCCCTCATCAGCGCACTCATAACCCCCCTCATCAGCACTATCCCAATCCCAGCATGGATCCATCATTGGATGAACGAATACAGGAGAGACATCAATCAACTCACTCAATACGACGCGGCCACCCACAAACAACTCAACAAGATGTTACGGTTCATGCAGAAACTGGAGACCACTGTCAGCACTTGGAACCCTGTCATTCTCGCCCAGGGTTTCACCACCTTCGAGTTGTCATCCCAGGAGCTCATGACCATGATGAGCGACATCGTCAAAGACAGGAGCGAAATTATGGGCAAACTCCAGAGCATCCAATACGAGATTAAC
>QFEO01001050.1:0-11025 GCA_003316615.1 Amanita pseudoporphyria
GTTTGGCATCTATATTACAATAGGGATCTAGGTCCATTTGTTAACAATTGCTTACCGTGTTAGCATCCCCATTTGAGTTCGCTGCTATGAATTCTGATGCTGATAACGGCAGGTTCATGAGCTGATGATTTCACTTACATTGGAGCCAGTATTCAAATAGGCCTGGGATATCTTTGAAATTAATGAACGGTTACTTGGTACTCTAATATGCATCTTTAACCTTCTCATCTCGGTGTAAGGACCAAGATATATATGAGGATAGCCCAATGTCAACTTGCGAAGGAGCTGGAGCTGCTTTTCGCATTCTTTGTACAAGGGGGAAAAGCCCTTCGCCATACCGGGCCATGTTTGTCGCACCTAGACCTATCGTGAATTTGGTTCCCTGTTGCATTCAAATTAAAATCTCACTTCTTTCGGACTTAGGTCTTTGGGGCATGATAGCCTCGTGACTTTCAGAGTACTTTCATTCAACTCCGGCCCTTAGTATTCAACAGGCTGATCCATAGATGATGTTTATGATGTCGTACCAAACCACCCTCCGCGTTGTCGTCAGGAACTTTCTATCTGCAAATCCTGGATGCAGGTAAAAGGGGAACATGGATGTATGACAGTTCATCTCGGTGTCGTAGGCACCTCGCAGGGTAGAATTGAACAGGGTACGTTTTCCTCGTAATGACATGCAAGAAAGGGCCAGATGCTGTTCGGAGGCTGGGTCGGCTTTCGGAATCGCAACCCTTCCCACCACCTTCACCATCTCCCTCCATCTCTCTGTTGCTCACTTCAACTCCTCCTCGCCACTTCCGTTGTCTCTCCTGTATAGCGCCGTGTCTACAGGCACGATTGTCTTCTTTGGCACACCCAGCCGGCTGTCCAGTTCTAACACGCGCTAGACTTGCCAGCGGGGCCGAGATTGTACTGCTTCATTCTTTCCGGAGCATTTAGATAGCGGCTATATATTGGTAAGGTAATGCAGTTTCATGTCTGAATGTAGGCTGCTGAGAACACGCACCAACTAGATGCTATTGTTGACAACTAGTGATGTCGGCATCGACCAAGAGTTTCAGAGATTTCAAACCTCTAATTATGAACTTACCCAACGAGATCCTCGGCCACATATTCATTCTGTGTTGTTACGACCGTGTCCTATTGCCCTATGGTCAAAGCAATCTTCCTTGTCAACTCGTCATATCACATGTGTGCTCCAAGTGGCGTCAGATTGCACTGAGTACACGAAAGCTATGGAGAAAAGTCAAGATGTTGGATCATCCAGGTTGTCTGGATCTCCCTTACGTTATCTCCAGCTACAAGACGTGGGTCTCTCGAGCTGATGGCTGTCCCTTAAACGTGGAACTCAACTCAGTGCTGACCAACAATGCTTACAAAGAGTTTGTAATGCCCTATCAGTTCAAAGAACTTGATATTGTATTGCTATGCTATCAGTTATCCACCTTGCCTGAATTGGATCTCGATATCAAAGAGCTCGCGATCACGCTGAGGGGCTCAGGAGAAGATGTGGACATTGACTTTACGGCGCCCTCTTTCATCAGCCGGACACGTTCCTTAACCATCTATGCCGATAAAACATTGGATTGGGAGAAGATCGACATTATCTTGAAGGCCTTGAGTGTGCCATGGCACCAATTGCGCTATCTAAGTTTTACCATTTTCCTACCCCTTTCGACCCTGCTCGACGTCCTGCACCAAACGCCGTTACTTGAGGAGTGCCATCTGAGTACCTACAGCATCAGTAATAACTACTTGAAGCCAGTTACTATGCCCAATCTATTGTGCTTTAACATTGCGCTTACTGAAACAAACCCGGATTCTATCATTCCTCTTATCGCGATTCCTCAAGTCACTACCCTCGGGATACATTCCCTTGACGAGTGGTCTGACGACACGTATAATATAATGAAAAAGCATTACAAATTGCATCAACTTGAGCGTCTCGAACTCGACCCTGCTCAGTTTCCTTTGCATATTACCGAGATACTGAAAGATATGCCCATGATTCGTACTCTACACCTCGGATCGGAAGCAATCTTGGATGACGAGTTACAGAAGGACTTCGCAAGTGGGCGACTGGGACGTTGCCTCACAGAGTTGTACCTTTATGACTGCGATGATAAGGCAAAAGAATGGCTCGACATGATAGAAGCTCGTCAGAAGAATGTACTCTCTATGGTCCAGAGTGTAACAAACTGGCGAGAAGTCTTCACGGGTCTGAAAGAGGTCGAAATTTGCGATACAGTAAACAGTTATGCTTACCAGGAAAGAGTAGCTGCTTTGGAGTCGATGGGCGTCAACGTTAGACTACCGTTTTGACAATACGAACACTTTCGGTGCTTTGATATGCGTAACGTTGTAAGTTGGTATATACAACTGTCCATATTCACCTTGCAAACCATGCCAACTATGTTTCACGTTACTCGCGGTATAATGGCCATATGGAGCTGGGTCAGGTAGACTAGCTAATCGCGACGTGGTGAGCAAAGTGTCCTAGGTTGGGTCTATTTGAACTCATCGATAGTATGATAATGCATGTCGACCAAAGCGGCCCTTCCTGTGACATGCTTCACCCATCTCGCTTAGGAAGCATTCGGCCGCTCGGGGGTTGGGGTCCTCTGCTAGCAGAAACCACCCTCGAGGTCTGAATCCTGGAGTTGAGTGCTCGCCACATGGTGGACCTGGTTGGGGTAGCTATATGACGGAGGGCCCAGTCCCAAAATGCCTCGCTATATAATATCTCGTGCCACATGTCCAGGCGGAAGGGATTGGGGTGAATCACCCATTCCCGCCGTAAGCGAATGTCATGGCCTTGCAGGGTTTCCATTCTGGTTGATGTGCCGGTGATTTCGGCGAAGTGTCAACGCCAGGCATTAACTATAGTGCGAGCACATGGGCCGCCTCGGGAGCGGCATCATTTCCAGCTCATAAATGTTGAGCGAGGAGGGTGGCGATACATCCCGCCAATCCTCCACTGATATGAAATCTTCTCCAGAGGCATCAAATTTCGCCGCAGTTCCGCCTGGGTGAAGAATAGGTGCGGGGCGTCCGGTGAAGTAGACCGTAGTCGTCGTCTTGAAGCCTTTGGTGGGGGGTGCCTGTGTGTGATCGGACTCCGGTGCCGTTCCATTTCCATCCGCCACACTAGCCGAGTAGATTCCTCACGATCTGTAGCCTCATCATCTTCCTCGTCTTCCAGAACAGGCGAACATTGATGTTCCCGTTGTTTGCCTTTGCCGTGACCTCCGTTGTGTGGTGAGCATGTGTGAGGAAGATGTTCCTGACCGCCCAAATGCTTGCCACTAGTATCTGGACGACCTAGACCAGCCAGGGAGGGATGTCCTTCCAAAGACTCCAAAAATTTCTGGAAATCCAGCCTTCGATTGTATCGAGGTCACCCATAAAGAACTCGAGTCGACAAGAAGTAGTTCCACATGTGGGTGTATGCATACTCTCCCGTGTGAGAGGAAGCTGCGCCTCATCTCATCCTACCAAGGGCCAATACTACGAAGTCATGCATAAATCTATCAATGCATAGGCCTAGGTCTAGCATCCGACTGTGGGACACAGGGGAATTGGATCCACAATGCATAAGTTCAGGGACCCCAATATACATCAAAGTAAGTGGGAATCTTGTTGCGGTGTCATTTTCTCAGTGGTCACGGATGTCGCAATCCGTGACGCATTTAATGCATAACTGATTAAGATTGATCGGACCCGAGGCTACGCAGATGAGAACTTCAATTTTATCTAGGAGTTGAACGACCACGTTGCAAGTCTGGCATGAACGTTTCAAATGCCATGCGTCAAGCTGGCTATTTAAGTGTTTGTATATTGGACTTCATTACTTAGGTGTCAACGGACATTTGGAATCGGACTATTAGGGACCCTTTTTTTCCACCTTGTCACGCCGTACACATTAAAATTCGAGGACCGCCGGCATCCTCGATGTCTGATTAGGCCTGGATTTAGACGGAAACACATACGCAGCGAAAAAAACGTATTGCCCAGGCTGACCGCTCCGAAAGTGAGGGCCCCTACTTAGTAAGTAGATCCGTCCACATTGCCGTTTCAGGACACTGTACCGAGAGTGCCGACGGACATTATAACCAACCACTTTCTCCACTGAAGGGCCTTGCCATATTGCGAAATATTCGTTCTTTTGATCAAATTTGTTAGAATGAGATTCAATTTCCGTCGAAGCCCGGTTACGCCTGGCTTTCATTTCGGGAGGGGGGCACGTTTGCATGAGACACTAAAGAATGATACAAAGTACCTTCTGCTGCCCCACGGATGATGGCGTCGTGGTACGCGATACGGAGGGAAAGTTCTAAATGTAAGATGTCACGCAATAGGGCCTCGTCTTAAGTACTTCTTACTCAGGGCATAATGGTATACATCACTTGTCATTAGTCGGTGGTATATACAAAGGTATCTACTCCAAGCTACGAGGGCAAGCGAATTGGTGGGCAAGTTTCAGAGCACCATGATAATAAAATATAGTATATCAAGCGCTGTGTCACGATGGCAACGTTGCTGTTAACTTACTAATTGTATCATAATACCAAAAGGTCGCATACAATGGGCCCCGGGCCACACTAGGGGACGATGAAACAAAGAAACAGGAGTGAAAGATAGTCAACCTTCGAGAAATAGGCTCCCCTACTATGCGGGCAGCTGCGACGGGCTTGGCATGATGAGTGCTATATACCCGAGTTTGGATCCATATCCATATAGGATTGCTGCGAATCTGGGGCAAGATTAGCGTCGCTATAGTCCCATATGGGCGGTGCTGGGCTCCTATATTGCGTCAAGCAGTCTCCACCCCAATTACCAGAGGCATCCGTCGACAACGCAGTAGTGTTTGGAATGGCTGCGAAGTTACCCGCGACGGAATAGGCAGCGTAGCCCGGCGGTACGGCCGTCAAGAAGTGCGAATAAAAGGTGGGAGGTGAGATGGCGCCGATGGTATCACCTTGAGTACTAATATTTGTCTGATGATCGAGAATAGGACGGAAATGTCCCATCTCTAACGCTTGATCCTCGTGTTGCGAAGACATAAGTCGAGCATTAAAGCCAGGAGTCATTGAATCCGAATAAAGGGCATTGCTATGGAGGTCGGGAAGAAGACCGTCGCGCTTGCCGTCACCGACATCTGACATATCTGTGTATTGCGGGGTGGTTGGTTGGCCATTGGAGGGGTGCGTGCATTGAAGACATCCATGGCGACAGCGCCGAGAAGTACGCTTGTACTGTGGCATTTGCCCAGCGATAGTTCCAAGTAGAATTTCTCCCTCTTCGCAATGTTGATTCGCGGACAGATACCTGGGTTCTCGGCCCTGCCTTACTCCTGCTCCCCATCTAACGCCCCATACGGGTATCTGAAGGGCGAGTTCCAGATTAACAAGTTGGAAAAGGTGAAGCATGATCTTACCATTATTCTGGGGACGCCCAACAGTTCCTTCGAAAGAGACCTTCCGGAAGGCTCAAGGACAATCACAGAAGAAGCGCTACGAGGATGCACCATCTTTGAAAAATGTAGCAGTGAGAATCAAGACGTAGAGGACTAGGGAGTAACAGTACGATCTTGTTGAGAGTAGATATTCTCAATCGTAGTCCTTTTAACCTCGCCACTGTACATGCGTGCTCAGGGTTTAATCCAGACGTGATTGTGAAAAGTACAATCTGGGAGGAGAAAGCTTCTTGCCTAGCTGAGAGGTCCACATGCCCGATCGTTCATACGACCTGTCGCCGAACGCATTCTCCATGAAGTCGATTAAAAAGTGACTTGTTCTTCGGAGGAGTGTCCGTCATGGATGGCACATTGATACAACCGAAACTCGTCGTCGAAATCACCGTGGAATAAATCGTTTACTATCTGACGCCCAGGTTGGTACATTGACGCTTGTGCGAAGCGCACGGCTCAACCATCTAAAATTAAGTTTGGAGCATCATGAATGGCGCTAGTAACAGAACACGCCCACCAGGTCCCTTAATTCCGGCATATCTGGTCTAACTTCGAGGCGCTGTCACATTCTGTACGATACTTACCATACAATGCTTTCGTGTTCTTGTTGGGATGTCGCTCAACTCCAAGTGAGGCCGCTCGTTTGTCTGATCCAGTGTAATTTCCCATGCTCATGCACTCATGTTTGACAGCAATCGGCGTGCCTCAGGCCGGTGGCGCCATAGCTGGCGGACGTCCAATTTGGGAATGAAACCACGTGGCCAAACCCTGAACCTTTTCGATTGTTGTATACCTTTCAACGCCGCATCCCTGAGATAACAGCGTTTGGTACTAGATTCTACGATTTGAGTTGGTTGTATCCGACACGTTGTTTCATTTGGCAGCATGTCAATTTGCGCAGCCTTCCAAATCTGATTCAGCGATGTTCTTTCAGATTATAATCACAGCATCTTGGAATACGTACCGCCCAGCGCTCGACGCTCTTGTTCATCTGATATCGAAGCACTTCTTTGCCCCCGTTTTCTCATAGAATTGTCACCGTGGCGCGGTGCCAGTGCCTTATCCAGAAGGTTGACGTTATAGCAGCGCTAATGAAATTACAAACAAGATCCGTAAACACGTTCGTCAGTAGAAAGATAAGAAGTATTAATCCGAGACTGGAGTAGGAAAGTAGTCTGTCCAAACTGATACACGAGCAGTCAAAAATTCACAACAGCCTCACTCCGTAAGGGACGGTCTGATAGTCTTTCTTTTTGGGCTCGCTGCCGTTAACGCGTCTACGTCAAGGTTCTCTACCGCCCTGTCCACACTATCGGGCCCAGTCTGTTCCTCGGACGGGGACTGGGCTATGACTGCACTTTCCTGAAGTACGGCATAAACAGCTATGGGGCTGTGTCCCTGGGCGAAGACGTGTACTGCGTTGCTTAAAGAAGAGTTAAGAGTGCGTGGCTGTCCACAAATCCTGTACATTTGCTGGTCCTCACCTATCGCTCCGTCTATGCGGTGATTGAGCACTGCCCCATAACACTGTCACCATCAGCCACCTAGCAGCCTACAATTGCTGCAGAGCAGTCAGCATACATCGGCAATGCCTAGCTACTTCCGACGGAAACAATTTCCATCTCTCATTGTTCTCTCACAACAATACAAGGACATACTGCCTCTATGTTGTGAGTCGCACAGAAAGGCCAATAGCATGATGATCAACCAACTGTACTGATCCCAGGATATTTTACGGGCGGATGCAGCAGGTGGTGAGAGATGTCAGATGTCGCTGCTTTTATTTTGACCAGCGACAGCACGCCAGTGGCCCCGTGTCACCGCAACCCGCACCTTATTCACATATAACGAATGATAACTGTCTGGTATGAAATCCCAGGTAACTAAAAGTGTAGATTATCCAGGAAGCAGTTTGAAATACTCCTGATGTAGCAAAAATGAGCATCAGAACCAACAGGATGGGCCGTGGAAGGGGACGTACGGGCGAAACAGTCCCAAAGTAAACCACTCGAAGAAAATAACCCCGGAATTATGTGAAAGCATTATCAGGATGGAAATAATTGGCGTAGTAGTTGCAATGATAGATGGTACGTGCCACTTGGTTTACCATGCTCCAAGCTGCACTGCACCAGATCCAGAACCCATTGGCTTCAACGAGATAGATTAGGGCAAAGGCCTCTGTACGCCTGTTGATTAGGTCGTACCACGAATAGTGACCTGTAATAAATTCAGAGCCAGCTGACCCGCTCATCGCATGGAATGGGAGAGGCGCAGGACCGCCACCATGGTGTGTTATTGTTCCATAGTTCTCCACGACCTCCGCGTATGAAACATGCTGGAAGAGTGTTTGGCTCGCTTTTCCAAGTCGGGAAGTTTGTCCAGCATGTATTTTGGTAGGGCAGTGTAGCCTCTGGTTTAGTCCCGAAATTGATGGCCGTATCACTAGCCGTGGGAAATAAGCTCTTCGATTATGCTGTTGCCCCAGGAATTCGAAGGTCCTAAACGATCATTACAATGTATAAACCACAATATCCGAAGGAGAACGAGAAACTTTGAAAGGGCGTCATTTCACTCTTGTCCTTGATCTCGGCCTCTGTGGGTGCGAAGCTTGTCACTATTGGGTAAGATGGCGGCGCCACTGTTGTCATCATCCTTTAAATTTAAAACCTTGTAAAGAAAGCCACCCGTAATAGAGTGATCACTACGCTTGGGAGAAGTGACCCGGAATCCGCATGGTCGATAAAAAGCCCAATACATCTTTGTGTTCCCAGGTCAAGTCTACGTGAAGATACCCGTTGTCTTTTAATATGCAACCCCATACACGCTCCGAAAATGATACGGAGGAAGTGGGCTGTTAATGGGAGCGGGGAAGAGTACCTTTGCGATGAAGTTGGGGTGTTTGCCAAATGAAACAGGAGAGTGTTCCCAAGGTCCTGCTATTCTGTAAGGTGTTTCAAATGAACTGCGAATCGGGAATTGGGAAAAATCGCGTGGTTCGCGCGTGGATGGAGTTTTACATAGTCAGCGATATTCCGCCGGTCGCTCATGTCACCTGTGTCCCCTTCCCCCAAAACCGTAATTCCACACTACAGTATGGATGAAGCATGGCTAACATGATCCATGGACGGTGCGTCATGTTCTATGTTTAACCTACGCAAGTTAATGACTAGAGCGGAAATAAAAGGACAACCTTCACATTATGATAGGGACCGAAGATTGTATATTGTAGTATATTGTAGTATATCGAGTACTATAGTAAGCGTGGGAATGAGCCTTATCGCTAGCTCATCGCCCTACGGTCCGTTGTCCGTCTCTTTCTTTCCAGAGCACCCGGGCGGAGCCTACACATCGATACGGTGAGTACAGTTTCTATCGCCGATTGCAGGCCCCTAAGGCACGCACCAATTAGATGTCATCATTGACCGCTGATGAGGTCGACGTTAACGAGGAGACAGAGTACATGGCCTCGGAACAGCCTGAGAGCGTTGCTGAATTCGAAAATTTCAAGCCGGGACCGATTGCGATCTTGCCCAACGAGATCCTCAGCTACATATTCACCCTATGTTCTCTTTACAACGTTGTCATGCTACCCTATGGACGGAGCGATCTGCCTCTGCAACTCGTTATATCACACGTATGTTCCGAGTGGCGCCAGGTTGCGCTGAATACGGGGATACTATGGACCAAAGTCTCGGTATTGTCGTATTGTCCAAAGTACCCCCACACCATCCTCATTTACAAGACGTGGGTTTCTCGAGCAGGAGACTACCCCTTGAATATATATTACGACGCGAAGTCGGTACCAGTGCAGCAGATCCGTGACATGTGCAAAGATATAGTAATGCCGCTTCATGTGAAAAAGCTTGAAATTTCACTATCGTACGCACAATTGTCCGCGTTGTCCGGTTTGGACCTTGATATTGAAGAGCTTGCAATCGGGTTAACTGACATGCAAGACGCAGACATTCTTATTAACGCGCCTCTTACTAGGCGAACACGTTACATTACCTTCTGGGATCCTTACGGGGTATCCCCAGATGAATTTGACAGAATCTCAAAGGCTTTGTGTTTGCCATGGCACCAATTGCGTGTTCTGAAAGGGAATACTCCTGCACTACCCTTTTCTACTTGGTTAGATGTTCTATACCAGACTCCACTGCTCGAGGAGTGTCGTCTGCATATCTACGGCATCGGCCATTCGGGTAACTTAAAAGCAATTACCATGCCTAATCTATGCTGGCTCTCCATTGTACTTCGACACGTACACCCGGACACTGCTGTTCCTCTTATTACAACTCCGAAACTCACCACTCTTGAGATACGTTCTCCTGACATGTGGTCTGCCAACACGTATAATATAATAAAAAAGCAGTACGAATTGCACCAACTGGAGTACCTTGAACTCGGACCTGCTCACTTTCCCCTACACGTTATTGACGTGCTGAAGGATGTACCCAGGGTTCATACTCTAGACCTCGGATCCAAGGCTATCTGGAGTCTCGACGTGCAGGAGGAGCTTGCGAGCGGGCGATTGGGACGCTTCCTGACACGGTTGCACCTTTACGACAACAGCGGCAATGCAAAAGAATTGCTTAACATGGTAGAAGCTCGTCAGAAGAATATGCATGCCATGCTTCAAAGCGTAGCGAACTGGCGAGAGGCCTTCACAGGTTTGAAACTAGTTGTGTTCTGGGGTACGGAAAATAAGTTCGTTTACAAGGAAAGAGTAGCGGCTTTAAAATTATTGGGCGTCGATGTTAGATTGCATTAATAGCCAACGCTTTAGAGTTGTCTCCATATTAATATTCTTGTAATCCATCTATGAAGTTTGTTGCCACAGAATTTGATACGGAGAACCCGCAGCTCCAAACGGCTGGGCTCTCAACTTGGGATAGATAGAAACGTTCGATAGAAGAGGGCAGGCACTAAGCGCAGGAATGCGGCTGATGTGCTGATACCAGAACACGAGTATGCAAGTATGTTCGCAGATTTAATGGCGTGATGACAAGGGAAAGTTGCTGGAATAGCAGCCTATTTCGGTCGTATAGGTTCCCTGTAGGTCAATTCATGCTAAGAATGAAAAGATTTTAACCCAGTCAATAATCAAAAGATCATTCTCAGAATTTCGGGCGCCGCCTTACGCTCTGGGAAGATTGAATTGCAAATACCGGATACTTACAGAGAACAAATAAGAGAAACCGAAGTAATAATAATAAAAAAGGCATTCCCCCCGTCGGGTATCAAGCAATTTGTTGGATTAACAAAGGATGGTTCGTTTGCGTTGCAGACATTGCGTACGCCTTAATTTCGGCATCCAGATCTTTCTGATTTTCCATTTGAAGCTTTCCCAGAACGTCATGCCTTTACAACTTGTCGGCAAAGTGGAACAGGTTGAGTCGTCTGCGTTAGCTATCCACGGTAGAATGTTCTTGAGCCATGACATGACCTTGTTATACAATCTTATTGCTCGAGTTTCTCGTTCAATCTGCTCTTCCGATGGCATATATACGATTGGAATCACGAATGTGGGTTCGAATGTAGCCTCAGCGTCC
>QFEO01001063.1:0-13927 GCA_003316615.1 Amanita pseudoporphyria
GCCCGAAGGCCACGGTTGGTGAGATCAATAACGTCTGGGCTGCCGAAACTGAAATCATCCTCCTATGACACAGTCAGCGCGAGACATACATCAAATAGACGAACATACAGCCGGTCCAAGCCGCTGACTCTTATATATAAACTTTACAAGGAAGTTAAGATTCTCATTAGAAATGACTTGCGTAGTATCTTCGGGTTCATATCCAGCTTGTTCTAGCAGCCGTCGCACAATCTCAGCGGGGCGTTCATGTGGGCCCAAAATGCGTTCTTAAGTTGAAAAATTAGTCATAAATTAAAGCGTCGGCTATAAGCTTACCTCGACTGTGTTCTCTCAGATACAAACGAAATGTCTCCCGCTCTGATGGTCGTAACAGCTTGTCCTTGAGAGCCGGCAGCAAGGAGGTCACCTCAATAGCGGCATTAGTCGAGAGGACATGGTAATCCCCGGTCGTCCGGTATATGCGTAATTTAAACGACTGCTCTGCCTTGGCCGTAGGAGACAATGTCTTGGATAGCGACGACTTTTGCCTCTTCGACCTAGAAGACTTGACTTGACCTCCAAGAGTCTTCTTCCGAGCCGCTTCCGAATCATCCGACGACGAATAATCTCCTTCCTCTTTATCCACACCATCTCTATGGACGGCCCAGCTCTGCGGTGGCGTCCACGAGGAGCTCTCGTTGATCGAGGGTTGCTGATGCGACCCACTATAATGAAGAGGAGGAAGCAGCGTCTTGGGTGAGACCTTGTGATAGTCGCTAGGTGGGAACGAGCCCTTGCGAACGTCCGTTGAAGATCTAGGGAGAAAAGGATTGCTAAATTCAGTTGACGATATTCGCGAAGAATGGCTAGTATAAGGATAGACTTGGAACGAGCTGTGGTCCGAATACGAATGGGACAGGCTACTTGAATCAAATGCGCTACTTGGCGAATTCGGAGCAAAGTTGGGAGGAACACCCGCCCCATATGTAGGATCGACAATGCCTTCCATGCTATCCAAATTTACATCCAGCGTAAGCTCATCTGGCAGAGGTGGTGGCTCTTTAAGCGATCTCGGAGTCGACGCCACTGAACGAAGCTTCTTGGCGAGCTTATTCTCCTTTTTCCCCTTCTTTTCCTTCGAGTCGACTGTCGATATCGAAGGCGAAAGCGTGAGCCGGGACATAGAAGCAGCGACTTGATAGTCAGGTAGTGGGGGAACGGGTGGTTGGTTCGATTCGATGGGGTCTGTCGGTACGCGGGACTTTGAACGGTTCTTGAAGCGACTGAACATCTTCAAGGACGACTTCGGTTTACGAGGTTCGGCTATATCGGGTCGATCGTCATATGTGTCGAGGTTGAGGGAGGAATCGGGGTCGTCCATGGATGGCCATCGGGTGTCGCCCGTCCGCTGATGCCGGGAACTGTTGCCGGAGGCGCTGGGGTGGAGGGAAACGAACGAAAGGGAAGATTTCGACGGGAACCCGAAGCGCGAAGCCTTCTGAGGGGACGTTGACTAAAGGCGTGTTGAGGGGCGTCTAAACGGCAGCGGTGGAATACATACCGGTTCGTTCATCCATGGCGCAATGTCAGAGTGATTCGCCGACGGTGGTAACACGATGTCTGAGTGAATGGCAGCACCATTCTCGTCGAGGACGCCAGAAAGGTGGACGAAGGCGTCTGCCATGGTGGATGAGGAAAAGGGAGAGGACCAGCCAGGATTGAGCTTGAGTTGTGCGCGGCGGTCACACAATCCATAAAGTGCCAAATTGAGTCCCACACTCATTCTGCGCCACACCCGGGCTCCCCGGTTACTTGACCCGCTCCTTTTGGCTTTATTGTCGCTCGTGTCCAAGGCACCGCAAAACTGCTTATGTTATAATTCATTTACACATCATGCTGTTTATCGCAAGACAGCCAATACCTCGGAGCCTTTGATACACATCCGTATGCCACACATATCCAGTGATCTTGACAGCATCATACGTTCAGTTCTCCATTCTAATACTTAAGCGGGAACAAAACTCCCAAATTGGCTGGCCCCTTCCTGTCAAAAACCAACCTGGTACTGAAAAAGATACCGCAAGCGACACATCTGAATGTACTTGATTGCAATCTAATCACCATGTGTTTTATCCATGTACGTTCATGTAAATCGTCGTCACCCAAGCGCCACGCTGTCAACACTTGGAACGTTTCGGAATTAACTTCTTCAACTGAGTAGAGCTCTAGGCTCCGACAATTTGAAACGAAAGGCAATTAATCTTTACTTCCTTATGGTTGAAAAATGAAGCGGCCATGCCTCGCATCATCATCATCATCAACACAGACTGGATCTCCCACGAGACAGTGTTACTGTACCATAAATGATGGTCGCATAAAATCCGTTGAGGTCGGTAGGGCCCCCGATAGTAGGCGAAGAGGCCTGATCCCGAAAAAAAAATTTGGTGCTAAAAGTTCGGACAAAATTTCCGAAAATGCGTATTGGTTCGGATAAATTCAGGCCTCCAAAAAATTCGTTCGGATTCTCGACAAAAATTTAGTTCGGACGGAGATTTCGAAGGTGTTACTCGGATAAAATCAGGCATGGGCACTTTTTTCAGCCGATGTTCGTTAGGATGGGGATCAGACTCTCCCGCCTATTATCGGGGGTCCTAGGTCGGTACTTGCCGCATGATCCATCCCCATAAGCAGAAATGCACCAACCATTCTTGTCGCATGGGGAAAAATATGACAAGTTTCACGAGCTAGATGGACCCTGGACAAGCTAAACGTTTGGAAAATTACGGTTATGATTCACAGCCTAGAGGCAACTATTCTACAATGATAGTGACTGTATTCACGACGGAAACGACATCCACTCAGCACATTCTTTGAATATAATATCGGGACGAAGATCTTAAGGTTAGCTGTTGGTTCCGCGGCACTGATACATTATCCTAATAAGGCGTTAGTAGCTGCCAACAAACTAACGCAAATCATCATGCATCATACATCACGATCCGATCGCCAAGACAAGTCATTCGTCACGCGATCTTCACTTTTTTAGTACTTAATGGCGGGACTTTTTTGATTCATACCAACGCCCACAGCATAAGCATGTGGTAACGATTCTTTGCAGTAAGTTGATCCTTCATTCTGTCATACGAATGAATTATAAATATCACTTTATTGCCGGTCGGACGCCGGATGCTGTTGCGGCAATAGGAACATCGGCCTGAGTAATCACAGCAACTATAAGTATATCCGAGAATTACTAACTGTGCCAATCAAATATGTTCCGCTCCTCCGGGAATTCCATAAGTCTGGAGGTATCCATTAAATATAGATAGATGCGAACGCCCGCTGCGGCTATTCCTTAGGGCCCAGGAGTCAACATCCAATGTCCCGGAATTCATCTCATCCACAAAGAAAAAAAGTTAGCCATGTCTAGGTCGAGAAACCAAAAACCTGAGCGTTCTAATACCCGCAGAACTTGTACGTACTGGCTTCGTGGTAGGAGCTGACCGACCCTTTTGTGTTTTACGCCGGAAGCGCATGATTTATGTGAGGAGACAAACGCTCTGATTCAACGATCTGCTGGGAAAATATACATTATGCTCGACTGACGGCCAGAGAATTTGGTTCGATCGATGTAACAGTAATTGTTTTATCTTCAAGTCATTATTGAAATCGTTAATTTCCCTTGGCAGAATGGGTGACGGTGATGCTTACATCAAAAGCGATCAGATATCAACAAATCTTCAATTAATTGGCCCATAGACGTTAGTCTCATGATTGAATTATCATGATGGTGATCTCGGCTACGCATCGGGCTTTACAATCTAAATAATTCAATTCATCTGCAACACGATGGCGGACGACCACCGGACGTTGACATCGCTATGTCTCGTAAGCCGGTCCTTCTTAGAGCTAGCTCTTGATGTGCCTTGGTACGAACTATATGATGACAACGAAATCTCGGGACACATATTTGCGGCATGCCGGAAGACTTGTAAGTGCGAGTGGTACGACACTCCTTTTCCTATTTGTTACACAAGGGTTAAATTTTAATTGACAGTCATTCCGCAGACCACTCCCGGCTTCTGACTGGGCTAAGTTAAAATTAAACTTTTACGCGGTCCCTCGTTAGACGCCTTAATTTCACGCGGGCCCCAGGGCCGTTTTCCAGCTTTCATATAACTCCGGAGGCGTATGAAATGCTTGCTCGGGGGAGATATCTGCTGCCACGATTGAAAGAATGTGCGTGGAGTACACGTCAGGCGAACGGTTACCATATGGTCGACCATGTGCCATCCCGACATCTTAACCTCACACGTTCGTCGTATGTTGAGAAGCTGTGCTTGGAGTGGGATGACTTTAAGGACGTGGAGAGCCTCTTGACCTTGATGATGGCAGCTATGATGGATATCACTTACAAATTACCCAAGGGACCTTCTGGAAGTCTCTACGGCTATCGGTCAGTGGACAAGGCTTACTACAATGGAGCTTGAGGGCCTGCTTGATAATTCAGTCTACTGCCTTGCTCATTATTCTTTTCTCGGAACATTATGTCTCATTTTTGTTCGACCGCCATAGTGACGAACCTAACGGAAAGCCAATTTTCACTCGAGGCAGATCAGGCATTATACCATTTCCTGAGCTCAAGACGTTGTTCATTGAAGGTGGCCATGTCGATTTTTGTATCGAACTCATCAGACGAATATCTAAAACACCTCTAAAAAAATTCAAGGTACACCCTGTATGACGACGTCTCTGCAGGCAACTTAGCAGAATTATTCCACGTAATGCAACGCGGACCTCCACATGACAGCTTCAGCCTCTCATCCTTGGTTCTTTTCGACAACTTAGGATCCGTCCGCACCACTCACCCCGCGTGAAATGAAACCGCTCTTGTCTTTTACCACACTGACTTGACCTCGGGCGACGAGGGAGATGGAGATGGAGGTGAGACGCACTATGGTCGGATGGAATATGTACGAGGTGGCGCCGCGTGGCTACGTCCACGATCCGTTATCCATGCATTCGTATATTTAAGTAGATAGTCGTGGTGTTGTGAAATTAGGAAGTGCTACGAGACAGAAGTTAGATTGAGTATCGAGTCACAAAAAACTAATGGCAGGCTAGTCCATTTTGATTCTGCTACACTACAAGAACATAACTAAGAAAGAAATTATACCTCGAACAAAAAATCATCAACGATCTCTAATCCCAGCTTCGAAACAATTCCTCTACCAAAGTCACTCCGTTCCTCTTCAATCTCTTTCAACACCCTCGGAACAACAGCAGCTGGGCCAGCCGTAGCCTTTCCACCACTCATCTTGACACTGGCGCATTTTTGGGCTGCATCTCTCTTCGTAACGGTTGCAGATACAGCCCGCGGTTTACTGGCCCCAGCGGTGGCCCCAGGCCGGCGAGATGAAGCCAGAGGCCTAGTAACGACAGCAACGCTCACAGGTCTCTTCGGAACTTCCGTTCTAATTCCAGCTTTTCCCATTGACCGCGTCACCGGTCTAGAGACCGCTGTAACTGTCGCAGGTCTGGACATCCTCCCATGCGTAGTGGTCGTAGCAGCAGTACTCGTAGTGATCGTGGCACTCGTTGAAGGTTTCACAGAAGTACCAGAAGCCGTACGACCGACCGCGCTCCGCGTGGTGACGTTTCCACTCGTTATCCGGGTCGCTTTCTCGCGAGATGTAGGAGGACCACTCGGTTTGCGCGTCGTTGGACCCGGAGGTGGAGGTTTGGCTTTATAGAATGGGTCGTCGATATCTTCCGATAGCTTGACAAATCCAGCCAAGGATGGTAAAAGATCCCAATTTGCATTGAAATCCGAAAAATCCGGTTCATACTCAGGTAGTGGCGTATCGTCCACCGGATATGAATGAGCGAGGTCGAATAGCGACTTTCCTACTTCCTTGTAGTTTGGAAGGTCAAAATCGAAGGGGGGCTGGTAAGGTAGATCTACATCATCTGTTCATACATGTTCGATGTCATCCGTAAGGGGATACTCACCTAGTGTATTCGGTGGCATATACTCAATCTCATCTAGATCTTCCACCTCTACACCCTCCTTGACTTGTTCTTGTTCCTCCACCTCGCCCAACTCAATACTCCCCTCGCTGACATCCCAAGGGTTCCCGTTCACTAATGGAGTCTGGAACTTCCCACTGCGTGGCGTGCGTGCGCTTTTCCTGGTCGAACTCGGTCTCCTGGACAACTCGGGCGTCTTTTCCTTACCCAAAAACGGATAAAGCGACTCCAGCAACTTGGGCAACTTTTGCTCCAATTCGCCTTTTTGCATCGGGTCTTGGTTCGCATTCCTTGCGCGATTTGGAAACGGCGTTTTGTCAACGAGTGGGCGTGGAGCGGGTCGTGTGTTTAGAACGACGGATTTGCCGCCAACATTATCAACGCCCAGGCCAGCTTCTTTCAAATTGACGGACGTTTTCTTCCTATCTAAGTATATTTAGTACATCATCTCCTTATTTTGAGAGGAAATGAACACACGACGGACAGACGCATGAAACGGCGTTCTCTGTGCCTTCCCTTTGCCATGAACTGTCATAGGTTGGCGGATTACATTTTCAGCGCGGCTTTTACTGCGCGCTGGGGTTTTGGTAGGGAATATATCCAGCGGACCAGGTGCTATAGTGGGATGGGCACCCAGCATCTTGTGAATGAACTCTTCAGAGTTCTTTTTGGTTAGTCGCGGTCACATGACTGACACGTGACCAGACAAGTATAAAATTACATAAGACAACTGGATATAAATGCCAAGTCACCGACGACTGGTTTTGCCCATCTTCCGTTTTCCAGCGAACAGATGTTTGGGCTGTATTATACCAAAAACGTGAGCTAATAGCACTCGCGTACACAAAGCACGAAAGCGTACCATTTTTGTTTTGATAGCTCTATCACCCTCTCCAGCCCGGGCATGCCGATTTCGCGGACGCTGACCATAATTGCGAAGCTTGTTCGCCTTGTTCGCTTGCTATGAGAGTGGATTAACGTTAGTAGCACAACGTCCGCAGAAAAGAAACCACTCACCTCCTGGTCTCTCAGACCCGCCAGCTGCCTATTCCTATTGGGCATTCTCTTCCTCGTAACCGCGACCGCACCACTCTCCGTTTTCTTTTTCTTTATCGGGGCACTCTCCTCATCTACATCCATTCTCTCCTCTTCATCCTCCCAATGCTCGTCCGAATCATCCGAGTCATAGTCCGTGTCCTCCGCTTCTTCTTCCCTCTTCCGCTTTCTAAGTTGATCCCGTTCAACTTGTATCCTCAGTAATAACCTTGCGCGCTGCTCTATCCTAGTCGGGTTCAACCCTGCCTTCTTCATCCCTTCCGCCAACTCCGACAACGTACGCAGGGTCCCCGTCCGAGGCATGCGAGCCTTGTTCTTTTGTGCCTTTTTCAGGGATTGGGACTTAGTTTTGCTCTCGAGAGCGGATTTGGCTTCCTCTGCTTCCTCTTCGTCAAAGGAATTGTACTGTTTATACGTTGTAAGAAAATAAGGGGAAGAACGGAACTCCAAGTACCATTTCTTCATCTTCGCTCTCGTAGTAACCCTCCGCTTGTAGGCGTTCTTCTTCACGTTCAAGTGCTTCAAGCTTCTCCGCAATATCAGCATCAATAAAGTCTGCAATATTCTTCCCGCCCATGATTTCTGGCATAATATCCTGCTTCCATTCAGGATCTTTAAGGATATAATCCTCTACGCCATTTTAGTTTCCTATCAAGGAGATAGCGCCCATATAGCGTACCTTTGAGGTTAATGTTGAAAACTCCAGCACCACCCTCTTCCACCTCCCTATCTCTCAATAATCTCTTCCTTTCAGGATCATCCTTATCGTATTTCTTCCTGTCCTTGACCGCATCTGGGATGAATGGTGGTCGCTCCACCTCATCCCTTGCTTTCGGCTGTGCAACATGTATCCGATTAATGATAGAATTGACCTTGCTTCCTTTCATCTTGGTCTCTATTCGGTGAGCAAGCAGTGCATCGCAAGCGGTGGTCTTAAGCTCCATAACTCCCTCGTCAGAGTGACACGAGACTTCGACCAGCTTGACAGTGGAATCGGTGGTTAGGATGTCATCGACAAGAGCTCGAGTTTCAGGCGGAAGCTCAGAAAGACGCATAACGTCAATTTTGTTCGTTACAAGAAGCGTTGGCTTGTTGACGAAGAGAGGCTTAATGGAATGGAATAATTTACACTAAAGCCATAATGAGCATATATGCGGTATTCGACAAGGATGTCGTACTTGAGCCTCGACGGTATATCCACATTGTTCGCTAAGATCCATAAAATACAAAACAGCAGCCTTTAGATGGGCCAACGCAGTTATGCTCTGCATTTCAATGGTATTCATTTCTTCTAGAGGGTGATCCAGGATTCCTGGCGTGTCTATCACTTGCCAGCGCAAATACTTGTAGTCCAAATGTCCGATAAAAAGCGACTTGGTTGTGAATGCGTACGGCTGAACTTCAACATCTGCGCGCGTAACTTTGTTAATGAAGGAGGATTTTCCGACATTGGGGTAGCCGCAGATGATTAGAGTCCGAGTGTTGGGGTCAATAGCAGGCAGACGGGAGACGTGCTGTCGGACTTGCTCCAAGTAGGCAAGAGGATCCTTTTGTCGGCGCATGATTGTGGCCATGCTAAGCACGTTCATCTCAGCCGATGGATTTGCGTGACCCGGATATACGACGTACCGACCAAGTGCAGCCCTCTTCAACTGCTTACACCGATATAAAGAATCACCAAACTTCAATAGCCGCACATAATCTCTAGCAACATGCTCTATTAAATGGCGCGCCGTTCGTAATTGGCCCAGGGCAAGCTTGTAGTGATTCTTGTCATACAGAACATTCATCAATGATGATAGGAACGGATGCAAGTCCTATTCCGACTATTCAGCACAACACCACAATATAGATCAAAGCTAAAAACTAAAAACTCACATCAAGAATCGGAAACTCGGTCAAGATAGCCTCCAACTTTTCATCAAATGCATCTTGAGCAAACTTGACTTTACGCATGTAGAAATTACGGATCCTGCTGATTTTAAAGTTTTTATGGATGACCTTCACTCATTGAGAATTTGATTAGTGACTGGTATAGGGTACACATAATTTGGAGGCATACGGTAGGCGTTTTCCGCTGCGTCTTGGATAGAACGATATCCAAAAAGTCCGCTGCGGTTGGGACAGGCGCGATGGCCTTGAGACCGCTTGTCGACATGGCTGGTCGCGATGAGAGGCAAAAAGCAATAGTTCCCACGCCCCTGACGTTGCGCATTATTGACTACAACACACATACAATACAAACACAATACTACGACACTCGTAGCTTGATTTCTCCCTATGAAAAGATCAAACAGGCTAGGCAAAAACAGGAATTTTCGTGCTCTTGGTCAACCACGAGGGTCTAAGCCCGGGGCCCGCGACAAGGGAAGCACGAGGAAAGGAGGCTAGAGCCCGAATAACCTCCTCACCGTCCCCGGGACACACCTTTTTCCCATCCATCATCATCATCCAAGAACGAGCGAACGAGGCGGGCAACGACGGGGCAAAATCTAAACGCAAACAAAAAACAAAAGACTCTAGCTAAGATGCGTCAGCCAATTCATAAGACAAGAAAAAAGGAAATCAAACGAAATCATCATCCACCCCCTCTCCCCTGCCAGCCACCTTTCGGTGGCTGGCCTACTTCCTCCGCGACGCAATAAGCTCCTCCCAGATGGCATCCGAGACTTCTTCCATATAACCCTCGCTGATGTACTGAAGCGTTGGCGGGAAGTTCTCGTCTATTTCTTCGGAGGTGTAGTAAAGCAGAGCAGGAGTCCTCAAGGCGAGACGGGCTTTCTCATTTTCAAGTTGAAAAGCGGCGGCGCAAGCTGCTCGATGAAGTTCTTTCAACTCCTTCATCTCTCGAGCTTCAGCGTCCGAACTGAACGAGACCAAGTCATCGGTGTTTTTGACAGCACGGTTCCTCTGCTGTCTAAAGATTGTTAGCCCAAATAAATTTACCGTTTTCGCCTGGGTAATCCCGGAAGGATAGATATCTGCCAAACGACGGTAACGCTTTGTGAACCTTCTTCCCCGTCTACGCACTGGTGACCTGACGACCGGTACGTCTTCTGCAAAACGAACGCGGAAGAGTACTCTCGTTTCGTCATCCACGCCAATGTGAGAGGGTTGGCGACCAGCACCGATGGAGGCAATGCGCGACATGAAAGCTTGCATGATGCAGTGAATGTGGTTAATCGTGAATAGGTGCTAACGGGTCAGAGCAGGTTTATATATGCCATTTCATTGCCAACCGCACGATCGGTCATTATTTCAATCCTAGGCCTAACAAAAATAGGGACTGCCATCGGTAATCTAAGAATAGCACAACTCGTATTTGGCAGACGACACTTTCAGGGTTCGTATTACCGTCATTATCTGTGATTCTATGGAGGGTTTGTTCAAGTACTCCTTTAAACATTCAGACTTGATGTTCTATGCCGCCGTACCTCAGCGTAGATCATATCGCAACCCTGCTTTGCCCGCACTCGAAAGAGAAACGGTGGAGGATGGGCAAAATTGAAAACCTGCACACTATTTTATACCACGACGCATATCCCCATATTTTGCGTAGTGTTATAAATCACGGTACGTGTCAAAATTGATTGCCAAACGTAGCCCTCGATGTGCATCCCGTCCATGTCAGTTAAATCGTAGCCATATGCTCTTAGTCAAAACCTCATTGAGAAAATGAAGATGAATCTGCGGGGTTAGGAAACCCTTACTGCGCATTGAGAGCTCAAAGCGGCTTGAGGCATCTGGTGTTGTCTTGGACACGCCTGGTAGCGCATGGTTTCGCGCTGTTTCCAAGTGTTTGAGCTGGCCCTTGAACCCTGTGCTATCCAACCGGAACCAAAGTTCTATCCACACGACATAATAGGCCATTGATACATGCCTCAAATCGTAACGAGCTTTGTACTGGCTTTTTTGTAGGTATTAGGACGCTCTTAGGATTCTCCGTTGAACTAACTCCAACCCGTAACAGTTCAGGAGTATGGGGTAGCCGACTACATGCAGGCGTGGCACTGGCCTCGATGACTTATCCACTGAGAATCATCCTCCCTGTCTTAAGTACTTGGATTCTTTCTGGCGTCGCTAAAGCTATATTCTTAGGAGATGTATTTATAGCGATGGAAAGGACCGGAACGTTGTGGCTATCCTTGATGATCCAATGCAGGAAGACGCCGGCCTTGACTTGACGTCCAATGTGATGAATGGCAGTGCTGATGAGGTTGCCATCTGAACTATGAGCGTGTCCCGGTCATTAGCATGAGGAATCGTCGCTGATCAAGGCCTTTCTTCTTTACGTAGTCAATGGGGGCCTCAAAAGGCACGGCATAACCAAGCGACTCCCGCTGGAATTTACGTTTCTTGTTCCATGTCCTACGCGTTCGGTTGGAAAACTTGATCGCTCCTAATAATGGAAGCGATGAAATCAAAGAGACACTTATGTTGCGGTGCAACGCTACTTATGGACGTTTCTTCCCAGCAAAATGATGAATTATGCATCAACAAATTATTGACCAGAACGCATACGCAATACAAACGCAATACTAGAAGAGAACGGGTTCCTTGGTAGCTTCGTCCTCCAGATCCCCATTGCTAGACGTTCGTAACTTGATTTCTCCCTATGAAAAGATCAAATAGGCTAGGCAGAAATAGAAATTTTCGTGCTCTTGGTCAACCATGAGGGTCTAAGCCCGGGGCCCACGACAAGGGAAGCACGAGGAAAGGAGGCTACAGCCCGACTAACCTCCTCACCCTCCCCGGGACGCACCTTTTTTCCCATCCATCATCATCATCCAAGAACGAGCGAACGAGGCGGGCAACGACGGGGAAAAATCTAAACGCAAACAAAAAACAAAAAACTCAAGCTAAAATACGTCAGCCAATTCACGAGACAAGAAAAAAGGAAACCAAACGAAAATCATCATCCACCCCCCCTCCCCTGCCAGCCACCTTTCGGCGACCGGCCTACTTCCTCCGCGACGCAATGAGCTCCTCCCAGATCGCATCCGAGATTTCTTCCATATAGCCCTCGCTGATGTACTGAAGCGTTGGTGGGAAGTTTTCATCTATTTCTTCGGAGGTGTAGTAAAGCAGAGCAGGAGTTCTCAAGGCGAGACGGGCTTTCTCATTTTCAAGTTGAAAGGCGGCGGCGCAAGCTGCTTGATGAAGTTCTTTCAACTCCTTCATCTCTCGAGCTTCAGCGTCCGAACTGAACGAGACCAAGTCATCGGTAGCGCGGTTCCTCTGCTGTCTAAAGATTGTTAGCCCCCCAAACAAATTTACCGTTTTTGCCTGGGTAAACCCGGAAGGATAGATATCTGCCAAACGACGGTAACGCTTTGTGAGCCTTCTTCCCCGTCTACGCACTGGTGACCTGACGACCGGCACGTCTTCTGCAAAACGGACGCGGAAGAGCACACTCGCTTCGTCATCCACGCCAATGTGAGAGGGTTGGCGACCAGCGCCGATGGAAGCAATGCGTGACATGAAAGTTTGCATGATGCAGTGAATGTGGTTAATCGTGAAGAGGCGCTAACGGGCATGCGTAGGTTTATATAGGCCATTTCATTGCCAACTGCACGATCGGTCATTATTTCAATCCTAGGCCTAACAAAAATAGGGACTGCCATCGGTAATCTAAGAATAACACAACTCGTATTTGGCAGACGACACTTTCAGGGTTTGTATTACCGTCGTTATCTGTGATTCTATGAAGGGCTTGTTCAAGCGCTCCTTTAAACATTTAGACTTGATGTTCTATGCCGCCGTACCTCAACATAGATCATATCATAACCCTGCTTCCCGCCCCCGAAAGAGAAACGGTAGAGGATGAGCAAAAATGAAAACCTACACACTATTTTATGCCATGACGCATATGCCATATTTTGTGTAGTGCTATAAATCATGGTACGTGTCCAAATTGACTGCCAAACGTAGCTCTTGATGTGCATCCCATCCACGCCAGTTGAATCGTAGCCATATGTTCTTAGTCAAAACCTCATTGAGAAAATGAAGATGAATCTACGGGGTTAGGAAATCCTTACTGCGCACTGGGAGCTCAAAGTGGCTTGAGGGATCCGGCGTTGTCTTGAACGCGCCCGCTATCCACCATAGTGCATGGTTTTGCGCTGTTTCCAAGCGTCCTTGAACCCTGTGCTATCCAACCGAAACCAAAGTTCCGTCCACGCAACATAATAGGCCATTGATGCACGCCTCAAATCATAACGAGCTTTGTACTGACATTTTTGTAGGTATTGGGACGCTCTTAGGATTCTCCGTTGAACTAACTCCGATCCGTAACAGCTCAGGAGTACGGGGTAGCCGACTACATGCAGGCGCGGCACTGGCTCCGACGACTTATCCACTGAGAACCATCCTCCCTGTCTTAAGTACTTGGATTCTTTCTGGCGTCGCTAAAGCTATATTCTTAGGAGAAGGCACGGCATAACCAAGTGACTTTGTTCCGAGTCGGCTTAAACCCTACGCGGAATGCTTGATCGCTTCTAATATCAACTCGTTGATAGACACTTACGTCGCGGTACCACGCTACTTACGGATGTCTCTTCCCGGCAAATGATGAATTGCGCATCAAGCGAATCAATGACTAAAATACATATGCAATACAAACACAATACTAGAAGAGAATAGGTTCCTCGGCAGCTTCGTCCTCCAGATCTCCATTGCTAGACGTTACTTGATTTATCCCTATGAAAAGATCAAGTAGGCTAGGCAGAAGTAGAAATTTTCGTGCTCTTGGTCAACCACGAGGGTCTAAGCCCGGGGCCCACGACAAGGGAAGCACGAGGAAAGGAGGCTAGAGCCTGACTAAACCTCCTCACCCTCCCCGGGACGCACCTTTTCCCCATCC
>QFEO01001067.1:0-28218 GCA_003316615.1 Amanita pseudoporphyria
GCGCGGCGAGAACGCAGTCCAGAACGACCAAGGGCAAGAACGGGAAGACGATGGATCTTCAAGCGGATCGGAATCGGAGGCTTCCGAACATTTAGAAGAGTCGTGGAGGCGGGTGCCTTGAAGCTCGGAGGGGATCCAAGCCCAAGTCGTCATACCCCTACCTTGAAACGCATATTCATACACATAAATACCCAGTACCCATCTTTTCAATCTTATTTTTTGTTGGTTAATCTTGTGCATGCTTTTCTCATTTTGCAAAAGACGTCATTGTTTACTCTAATACATGAAATCAATTTGCTCCATTATACACAATTTTCTGTTAGGGGTTGTTTGTGTTCTGATGTTCTCGTTCCCTGCATTAAGCAACACATTCTCGATTTGGTTTATCTGGCCCAATCACTTCAATATGAAATCTTCGACTAAACAAACATGATTCATATTTCAAAATATCAAGTACAGCAACAAGAGTGTCACAGATATTGCACATGGTATACGTTTTTCTGTATATCCCTCCCAGCTCTCTCAGTATACTTGGAGACTTGTTTTTCACCCCAGTTTATCAGACAAATCATCCAGTCTTTCGTTAAGAATTCCATACGCAACAATTGCAGATTTAAGGTGGGCATTAAAAAGCTAGAAACATCCACCTCATTAGAAATTATACTTGGCAGAGATTTCACGCCGGAACTCACCCGAGCTTGGTCTACATCTGGCTGGATGGATGCCAAGTTATCCACGTTTGCAATGGTCCTGTCATAACGATACTTCATCTGACATCATGAAGAGTGGGTTAGGTTTAGTTAGTCAAGCTAGGAAGAATACGTACCTCATTATAAATCGCACAAATGTGACGGAGTTGTCTGACAACGGATGGCGATACTCTCGGTTTGGTGTCTGACGTTAAGACCTCAAGTTCTACAAATAAATATAAATATAGATTCCATGCTAGTGAAAAAAGTCTGTTACCGGTTAATTCATCGAAGATAGCAGACATAGCCCCTGGCTTCACGGCTTTAATGACGTTTGCCTATGTGAGATGGAGCTTGTCTTGGTAACGACTAAGTGAGGGTATGCATAGGACACACACCAAGAGATTAACAAAACTTATAGGGGCGAGGAAGGCAAGCTCCATGGGAAGTGCGAAAACGGTTCCTAATTTGAAGACCTAACGAAGACCAATCAACATCTGCAGTGCAAGTGCAGGAGTTAGGGCGCAGACATACGAGCGCATTCAACCTGTGTGCGCCGGACTTTAGTACTTGCTGTAATTGATAGAATCAAGAAAGATATACCCTCTAATCTTCACCTCCTTCTCCGTTTCCTCAATTCCTAGCTTGTCCACCTTTTCCAAGTATTCCTGGCGTTCCTTAGGCGTAGGCAGATCCTTGCTGTATTTGTAGAGTACAGTTTAATATTTCTAGTGGCCCCTACCTTTGCTGTCATTTCCTTTTTTAAATCATTCTTGATTTTTTTCCCCTCCCGCTCCTGTATGATTGTGCCATTCTCTTGTACCTCAAAGCTAAGTTTACTGATGTCCGGGAGGAGAAATTTATGATAGCCTGGAAAGTGTTAGACTGGGTACGGCCGAGGACAGGCCTGTAGAATTTCGTACTCTTCGCGAGGCCAGTATCCCATTTTAAGATTTTTATGAGCAGTTCGTGGAGGATGGGCTGATTCTAGGTATGGTATTTAGCGATCGCACCATCACATGACACAATTGATGCTTGCCGTTTTGTTCACGTGCACCTTAAGATCCCCCTCCAGTATTTTGACCTCCTGCTCGACAAAGGCCTTGAAGTTTTCTTTCTTTATCTCTTGTAAAAACTCTTTCTGAATCTGAAATTTAAGGTCAAGAGGGAAAGACTTGTATAAAATATGGCGCAATGTCTGCTCGGAATCAGGGGCGACGTATAACGGCGAGTCGGCTTCCGTCAATGCAACAGACTTAGGTAGATAGGTAAGGAAATGGTGAGGTCGGCGCATGGCTGGGACCTACTTGCTAGTAAGAGAGAGAAGTAGACAAGGCAAGGGGGTCAGAGCATAAGAAGCCGCCGGAAAAGGTTAGCACACCGTCTGTTGGAGAGAAGAAAGACGGGCTCAAGATACGATTAATGGCTATTATAGATTATAGAATACGTACTCTCTGAAAGAGGGAGGTAGATGAGAGCAAATCAGAGTGCGACTGGTCATTCAAGCCACAGGGCAACTCACGCCCTGAAGGTGGTTGAAGAGATGGGTATAAATTAGATTACATGTGGCATCGAGGAGCGCAGAACAACGTACTTTCTGCGGGGTTGAAACGTAAAAAGTACGTCAGCATACAAATTACGCCAAGCATGGTGGGTCAACGTACTTTCTAGCTCGGAAAAAAGAATTAGTTAACCATAAGGGGCGGACACAGGGAAACGTACAGATGAGCTCTAAAGGAACACGGCGATTAGGTATGAGCAACTGCTCAAAGCACGGAACTGTGTACCTGCTGAAAGAGCGAAAGAAGCACAGAATGAATTTCGGATACTGGTCAAAACTAGGAATACAAGACGCACATCCTAGGGAGAGAAAGAGGGTCAGGATACAAACGCAACGTCAAGTAGGTGCTGCGCACCGCCTAGCGAATGAAGACGTATATGGGTGACACAAGGGAGAAAACAAGGGCAGGACAACATACAGCCTGAGCTCGAAGGGAAAATGTAAGCGTGAGTGAACATAAGGCAGGTTAAAGGGCGAACGTTCTAAAGATGGAACAACGGACGTCACTTGGGATAAAGACAGCGTATTGTGTTACATACTTGCTAGGGAAAAGGGAGGACGGGGCGTTAGACATGGCTGATAGTTCGGGGCACAACGCAATACACCTTCTGAGGATAGGATCATGTGGCGTAAGGGTCGTGCCAAGAGAATAAACAAGGTTAACGCACATCCTGAAGATAAGAAATAAGGTGAAACTAGCACATGAACAACATAGAACAGCATACCAGCTAAGAGAGCGAAAGAAGCATAGAATGAATTTCGAGTACTGGTTATAACTAGGAGTGCAGGAAGACATACTTTCTACAGGAGGGGGGGTCAGGATACAAACACAACGTCATGTACGGTACTGCGTACCTCCTAGCGAATAAAGATAGTGATATGCGACACAAGCAAGAAGACAAGGGGAGGACGACGTACAGCCTGAGCACGAAGGGAAAATATAAGCGTGAGCGAACATATGATAAGTTAAAGGGCGCACTTCCTAAATATGAACAATGCAAGAGTCACTCGGGATGAAGACAGTGTATTGCGTTACAGGGCAACGTACGTCCTAGGGAAACAAGCGGGGAGTTAGACGTGGGTGACGGTCCGGGGCGCAACGCAACGCACCTTCTGAGGATAGGATTATGTGGCGTAAGGATGTGAGCAACACATTAAGAAATAAAACGGCATACAAGCTACAGAAAGGAAAGGACGAAATTAAGCGATAACGACTCGAAGGAATACAGGAAGGCGTACTTTCTAAGGTTAAGAGAATACGACCTGAGCGCAACAGCATCTTGGAGCTCATGGCAACATACCCACTGAAGAAGGGAAACGGGCACGAAAGGATTAGAGGAAGCGCAACAGATAAGCAATGGGTCAACGCACAGCCTGAGGACGAGAGAAAAATAGAAGCATAGGTTAAAGTGCGAGTCAACAGCGGTTGTGTAGAAACTGACATCCTAAAGAGAAAGGTTGATACCGTGAGTTGTGCTGAGTGATAACCAGAGCAAGGCATGAAGGAACGTACATCCTGAGAATAATGAACGGACAATGAGATCGGGACGAGGACACGTTGAGGCAACAATGATGTTACGTACATTCTGAACGAGGAAGAAAAAAAGATGCGAGCCAATCAGAAATTGCATGACTGTTCAAGCCGTAGGGTAAGTTACATTCTGAAAGGGCGTTGAGAACACCGGAATGAATTAGATATAGATTAGAGAGAGCTGCATGACGTACCTTCTGCAAGGTAGAAAGGTAAAAGTGGATCAGTACACAAGCCGTTACAAATACAGTGAGTCGGCGCACCTGCCAATCTCCCTGAGATAACAACTGACATTAGAAAACACAAGACTCGGGGAAATGATGGCATAGGTAAATACTCAGAAAGAGATCACGCACCGTCTAAGGGGTAGAGCGATGAAGTTCGAAACCCAGATTGACGCGGGACGTACCGTCTAAAAGAAATGCAAGGTCAGAACGTCATAGGCTCCCTAGAGTCCGGTTTCAACACACTTTCTAGTGACAAATACGCAGGTGTTAGGACGCGGTTTAAGGTGGAAGGCCACGAATACGTACCGCCTAAAAAAGAGAGATCATTAGTGCGAGTAAATGGCCGGAAACATGAAACCTGCCGCCTGAGCACACGAACGAATTATTAGTAGGATGCAACTTCTCCTTACAGTACCAGATGACTTACGGTCTACGAGAAAGAAAAAAGAGACATGATATGGGTTGACGTGACAGCTTGAAGCAAAGCAGGACATACCTCCTATAGGAGAGTAGGCATAATAAGTCAGATTGCAAGCGATTCAATACACTACATACTTGCTGATGAAGGCGAATAAAAGCATGAGGGGAAATGAATCAAGGTACAACAGAACAGTATCTTACAGCCTAGGAGAAGGAACATGCCAATTAGTTAGAATAAAATTAATAGACAAGGGACGTATACTTTCTAGAGGGGTCAGACGGACACATGTCCGTCAAGGCCTGAGCAGCTAGAACGGCTCTGGCGAACGACATACATTCTGGGAGCGTGTAAAGGTCACCAGGACGGGCATATTGATAAAGAGACACTCACAAACTAGAATGAGAGTCGGGATGGTGTGGCCCTCAGGGTAAAGATCAACAAACCAGCTGGGGAAGAATGAGAGACGCCATGGCATAGTCACGATGCGAACGACAATTTTGAAGACAGAGAAACGCACATCCTAAACAAAACAACGAGGGATGTCAGTGGGGGGTCGACGGTGGCTGGGAGCAGAATGCGCGTACATCCTACAGAAGGATGGTCCGGGTTCAGGATACATGTATAAGTACAGTAGCAGGTAAGTGGGTAACGTGGACGTACAGCCTGAGGATGAGAGAGGGGAAGGTCAAAACGCCAGGGCTCTGAGTTCTGAGCTGGTACGGGATGACGTGCCTCAGAATTGTTTTTTCTTTTCTAATGACAGGGGAATCGGCAGTTGCCCCAAACTGGACGGTACAAGACCACGTACCGGCTGGCCATTGCTCTGAATTTAGAGAGATTGGTTCGGGGGCGACAGCAGACGATGACGTACCATTTTCGACGGTTAATGCGTTGCTTGCACTTGCACGGGTGATTCGAGGTACGACTTACTGTGCTGGACCCTTGGGTTTTATGTAACTTGAGCGTAGATCTATTTCTCACGCCGTTTCCCTCGATTCCTTTCAGACGAACAACTTGAACATACTGTGGACTGTGGACTGTGGATCCTTATCTACCAATAGCATTATACCCTTACTCTCACAGTGTTATTCCTGCTGGTCGTTGTCATATGATCCTGTCGCCACAATTATCTGCAAATCCACCTCCACACGCGGAATCATGATGAGGATGACAAGATTCGCGTATTTCACACGGAGGCCTATCCCTGAAAACGTTTTGGGGTTGCTTCCTGTCGCCTGCAAATTCATGAATTCGGCGCGGTCCAAGGGGGCCATGACTCTGTGAGACTCCTGCTACTGAACTTGAACCCGAATCGGCCTTTTAGCTTGCTCTGAACACTGGGTCCATATTCGAAACGTATAATCGCTATCACATTCACGACTTACCCGCAACTTCTCTTTAATATTTGTTGTGAGGAGCTCAGTCTATCCATGCACGGTCTACGGGACGAAGTTGAATAATGATATGACCAGGTGATCCTTATCTGTCCGTTCCCAGGTTGACATGTATGACCACAGACACGCACGTTATCCACGGCGATCACAACTACTCTTCCACTCCTTTCTAGATACGGAAGTGATGACAAGATACAAAACCTGGCTAGCTGAATTATCGTTATCGTCATCTGCACGGGATCCGGACTTCTGTGTGTAAATATATTTCGGGGTTGCTTTTTGCTTACCTGCGTGGGGACGAAAAGGTTTGGTGCTGGTGACATCGCGTGGGCTTCAGAGAAAATCTACCCCGATCGATGATCTTATCGCAGCCGTGCTCGGGTCACTTGTGGTATACAAGGGTTCCTTATAATCACACATTCTGGTCCGGCTCTAGGCACTGTAACTTCCTGGAAGCCTCTCATTTGCCAAATGCCGCAAGTTTTCGAACGTACCCTCGTGATCCAAAGTGAAAATCTTGGGAGTCCTTCCAATCCGACCCTCGTTCTAACATTCGACGATCAGCCAAAGTTGCGTGACTATGGGAAGTCCTACCCAACAGCATGGAAGTATGTGTTTTCTTCGGCCGTATCGCAGCAGACTGACACAGTTCTGGTGCAGGGTCACCGAGTTCTCGAAGGATGGTAGGCACATTATCACCATTTGTTTTTCTAATTGAACCAACACCATTGCCTTGCGCAGCACCAACGTCAGTGACTGTTACGTACAGTGCAAAGTGAGTATCTTCAGGCTCACTCCAAAGAACCTGAACAATTCAACAACCGCAGACTCGTCTTCGTCAAACACCAGGCTGGTAAAGACATAACCCAGTCTGCTGCGACCTGGAGTAATGTTATCAACGTAAGATCGCCATCATGTTTCCCATCTTCTTACCGTTCTTTCTTAGTTCAAACAAAAAACAACTCTAAAGAAAACAGGAAAGACAGTATTTCAATTCAGTGTACGTGTACACTGGCAGAGTTTTACGATATAGACATTTATTCATAAGACGACAGCGGCCAGAATCGTCGGACTCGCCCGACGAACTTCAAGCCATTAATGATACAGGCGAAGTAGTAGCCATTGGTGTGGGTACGTGAAGTCCTCATGTTTTTCCGCCTCGCATGTCCGAAATTCGCGCCAGGAATGATGGGTAACTCGAGCAGACCTACCACACTGATGCTTTGGGAAAACGTAGGGTATGGTGTTGTTTCTCCCTGGATGTCGGTATTACTGAGTGCCCACTGTTTATAGGGACCAAGGCACAGTGGGGGTGTCGTTTACACCGACTCTCAGGGCCTATGTCACCAGCGATTACGAGGAGGGGTCACTCATGAAAGGCATAGTTACTTCTCAGTGTATCTGGTCACAGAACCTCGCCGATCTCCCTCTGAAGACCGAGTGGAGTTTCACCTACAATAAAAACAATGGCCGTTTTTCCCTCGCTGAGGCCCGTGCATCCCCTCTGTCGGTAGGGTCTAGACCCCCTCGGGCACAGTCCCCGTCACCGCGCAATTCACCTTTCTCTCTCAGCGATTTTACGTCCGAGAAGCTGTTCCGTCAGGTTATATATGAATTCATCCCGGAAAAAGACAAGGATCGGGTTCAAAAGACCTTCGCGGACGAGATCGAGCAGCCAGTTGTGATGCATTCTTTCATGGATGAGATAACTGCCCTTGCTCGCCACGTACGTGGGTTAGCGGAGAAGGGGACTGAGGGTGAAGTGAGCATCTGATATGTGGCCCTTCCGATTTAACTGACTTTGTTCGAATTCAGGGGGCCACATCTGAGCTTAATATGTTCTCAACCATGGCACGCATATATTCCAATTATACTTACGGTATGCATTCCAAAGTCTATAATTTTTCCCCTCGTCACCTAAATGAGTCGTCTAACTAGGGTACAAAATGATTCTCCGCAGAATTAAGGACGTTGAAAGTGTCAAAGCACTCCTCCAGGACACAACTGCGCTTGAGGAAATAAAAGCCGACTTGGAACAAATCAAAGATGTAGGTTGAAGGCCGCTGTTCGAGTTACCGTTCTTTAATATGCTTTGACATAGCGTAAAGATCCGATGCCAAGCTTGGTACAGGAGGTGTACCTGACCAATGTCGCACAATTATATGGGAGAGAGAAACCAGATATACGAGAGGAACATATAAGGATGTAAGTATCCTCGTTTCTATTGAGGATAACACAGCATTGAAATTTGTATGAAAACAGGCTAAACTCACTTGTAGGGCCACGTTTTCATGACTGCAGCTTACGATATCTACAAATTCTTTACGCAGGTCTTTCAGTTAGCGGCCGTCTATGAGATACCCGTAGAACTTGCCTTTATTGCCCCGATCAGCATGAGGAATGTCCTAGTGCGTACCATATCCTTCCCTAACACGCCCATACTAAGACTATCACTTTCGCAGTCAAGCGTCTTTGAAAAAATGGAGATGCCTAATCTGCACGGTTATGCCACGATGTCTGGCCGTAAGAAATTCCGGCATTAGTTAGTAGCTTGGGTTCAACTCATATCCACGTTAGATCTTGGGGTCAGATTGGATAGTGAAAATCAGCATAGGGTTTTACTATCCGATTTTAAACAACAACTTCGTCAAATGTCCATGGTCTGGACAGAGGTGTGTCATCCTTTAATATACATAAATGTAATTTACTGAACCGATTACGAAAACAGGTTGTGAACTATATTGATAAAAATTTGAACAATCTTTCCAAACTGTCTGCTAATACCCCGCATGGAGAGTTGGAGGTGAGATAAGCTTCTTATCTTAATTTTTCCTATCTGATGATCCGGATACTACCAGCGTTTTGTCGGTTATATAAAACGCACCATTCTCATCCATGATATTCTCTATAAGGGATTACAACTCCTCATTCACGAAACAGAACGACGTATTACCGCAGCAGTTAAGCACCCACACAAAGATAATTGGGCATTCTTCTTCTCCGATAACCGCTATGTTGCCGTCGAAATCCCTCCTGAGGAACACGACAATAAAGTTTATGGAGGTTCAACCTTGATTTCGCGTAGGTGGATGTCGCTCTCGAACGCAGGTATTGAACGTGTAGATGCTGTCTTTAATGACCCGTGCGGCAATGTCGGTCACCTGCACTTCTTCTCTGGAGAAAAATACGTACAAATAGCTCTGAAGGCGAATGGCAAGGACGAGAAGGTTAGGAGTATTGAGCAATTTGGAATAAAATGGGGAGCCCTGCGGAAAGCTGGATTCAGGACTGTTGACGCTATTCTTCTTTTGAACATCAATCCCGATCGCAAGCAAGCATACTTTTTCCGTGGACAATACTTCCTACGGGTTGAGATCAAGGCTCTCGGAGGTAAGTCTCTTAGTTCGTCGGGGCACTGGTGACATATCCACCCAGGTCCTGGGGGTATGAACAAGATCCTGTAAAAAATGTAACAGGAGAATGCTAACCTATCTTTTAGGTGGCGGGGGCATCGATCTAGAAGCAGTTGGCGACTCAACGCCTTTAGAGATTCTAGCTGTGTGGACATCGTTGAAGCAAGCCAAGTTCAAGACGATTGATGCGGCACTCCCGATTCACGGCAAGGAGGGCGAAGCATACATCTTCTCCGGCGAGGAATTCGTGCATGTCAAATTGACATCTGATTCTAGTAGGTTATCTTAGTCTTTGCGATTATTTGTTCTTTTAATGTGAACTGCGACACACAGGCGCAATCGCAGGTTTCAAAGACGAACTCGTATCCGGGCCGCATCTCGTCAAGAAGTATTGGGCTTCGCTCGTCGATGCAGAATTTTGGTGATTATTAGCCCTGATGTTTCTTCAAATCATGTACGATAGTATGAGTGTTTATCACGGTATCAGAATCGATGGCCTTTTCATGTTACTTGTTCGAGTGGGCATGCACAATTTTGTCGTATAAGAATAAATAACACTAGGATGATAGATGGGCACTCAAGTAGCGAACGAATCAGGCACGTGTTATTCTGTTATCTAGAGGTAGTATATAACTTTTTCATATAGTTTGCCACAACAGAAAATAAATGGGAATAAACAATCAAATATCACCCTCTAGTATGGTTGCTGAAGAGAAGCAGGTTAACAGTCCCAAGAGGAATGTTCTTGAGGATATTCGGTGTTGCTAGTTCGAGCAAAGCTTTCTTCAACTGGAGTGGTGTCAAGGTCTTGGGCTTGACACCGACGTTCGAGTCCTCCATGAGCGGCGAAGGAAGAAACATGCGAATCCAGCTAGGAAATGATGCATGAGCAGCAGTGTACAGGGCTGACCCAGGGGCAAGGACTTGTTGAGGCTGGGTAAGAGATATGATGTTGTCATCTTCGTTAAAAACAGGGTTGAATTTGGGGGATGGGTAGATGGAAAGGAGGTAAGCGACAAGACCCGCAACGTGTGGGGAAGCCTGGGATGTTCCTGAGAGCACCTTCGTACTACGGTCAGAGTGAACATATGTGGACAGGATATTGAAACCTATAATCAGTCGGTCACTACAGGAAATATTAAGAACGAGATAAAGCCCTACCAGGCGCAAAAATGTCGACGCATGGACCACAATTGGATAGGTAATAATACCTATCATAGGAATCGGATGCGCCGACAGTGACAGCATCCGCAGCTGAAGCAGGAGAAAAATTGCAAGCATCGGTGTGGCTGTTACCTGGATGACGTTAACAATATATTTCCAGCTCAGAAAAGCTGATACACACCAGCAGCAACAGCAACGTGAACGCCTCGCGCAGCAGCCTGGTTGACGGCGGTATCAAGAGCCAGAGATTTACCCGCACCAAGACTTATATTGATAACAGAACCTGCGTGCCGAGTCCAACCGGCTACTTTGTATTCTGCTTCGGCGGTAGCCCTCTTCTTGATAGCTTGTTCGGTGGCCCAGATGACACCGTCAATAATATCACTTACTAGACTAGTGCCATCCGTATCGTTGTTGTTGACCTTGACAGCATAGACGTGGACCTTCTTGGCTACACCGTACGTTTCCGAGGCAATGACGCCCGCACAGTGAGTTCCATGGCCAAAAACGTCCTCATCGGGGACATTTCGAGGGATGGTTATTCCCCACGAAGCACGACCTTGGAAATCTTTATGCCTGATGTTAATACCGGTGTCAACGACGTAGACATCAACGCCTTCGCCACCATTATCGTCGTACTCGTATATGTTGTAAGTGAGCTCTTTCTTTCGATGGCTAATGCGTGCAAGGCCCTACAAGAATGAACAACGCGTCAGTACGTGTAGCGTCTTAAAGGGAGAACGGAACAAACCCAAGGTGCAGGGTACTGGGTAGCGTCGGCGGAAGTTCGCGCAATCTGATCGCGTTCAACATAAGCAACCTCAGGCATAGCTCGAATTTGCTGGACGACGCCGGGTGTGAAATAACCCGCATAGCCATTGATATTGCCGTCGTAGATATGGGTGATTCCACCGCCAGTGAGAGTGTCGGCCGCCTGAGCGGATTGGAGAAAGTTGATATGGTTTGCTTTTATCTCCGGTGTCACATCCTTAAGCACGACGATGTATGAGTTGTTGATGGAGCCGTGGGGATTATCTGTTATGACGAGGGGGGCAAGAGGTAAGGGAGAGTGGGCGGAGAGAGTAGTCGCAGCGACGGAGAGAACCAACAACCAGGCCGAGGTAATCATTGGTGTGAAGAGAATTACCTCTGCATTGCTGACAAGGTCATATTTATTGAATTCAGGCACGGGGCTAAAGGGTCGGTCAGAATGATCTCTTGGTGCTGGTGTCTGCCAGCCTGGTGCTGCGCGATATTTAGTTTGAGTTTCTTTTCTTCTAGGCTAACTGCTAATTTCGTTACCTCGCTGCTTGTGTACATGTTTTAGCCTGACTTCTAGTATGCCTGGACCCAAGGTGCTGCAGCCGCCAATAACAACTTGAAGCTACTTCCCTGACCACGGTCCCGGTCAACAGTTACAAACCAAATCGCGGCCCGCCATGGTACCCACACTAATTAACCAATGTCCATTTGTCGAAAAAGTGAGTTTGGTCGGATAGAAACAGAGACGGTGGAGCAGGAACCGTCAGCGCCGTTACTCTCATGTGCTATTGGTCACGTCCACAAATCTTGTCCGTCAGAGCGATCCACCCAAATGCAGTCGTCGCACTTTCCTTCTTAAACGATTTAGGAATCCAAAGAATCGAAAGCGGTGGGGATTTGTCTTTACCACCTCCGCCACTACTACTACCCTCAACCTTGCCTATCCACAGCTTCCCCTACAGCGCATAGGCGACCGGACGACCCCGAACCTCATCGATGTGACCCGCGACCATAAGAGTTAGTGTTAACATTTGACGTTACGACGATAACCCAGTAACTACTCGACCAGCAGCCATGAGATAGCTCCGAGCTGTGAGGAAAATTGTGCCGCTATCCGAGTGCCTATCTTCCCCTCCTCTGGCTATGATCGTTCCTTTCTAGATATCAGTCTTACAGAGGTTATCTTTCCAATCACTGAAGTACTGACCAACTGGTTCCCATTCAAGTTCGCCAAATGGGCGTAAACAGACCGCAACAACAATGGCGGGTGCTGGGAGTACGATCATACGATGCCCCTTAGCTCAGCGCTCGGCATTTGTTGTCCGCAAGAAATGCACTGGTCGGCAAAATAACTATACAAAAGGATGAACAACAAATCGGTACCAAGAAAAGCCAACGCCTCTACCGTTGCTGCAATTATCGATTGTGTACTTGATTCAATTTGCTAGACCTACCACTGCCACCGTCATAGATCCATTCATAAACCAGTTTATTCCAGTGTGGTTCGTGGTCCCTGACGGATTGCGATTACTTCACATTCTCCCATGGTACAACCTGCCAGAGCGTCTGCTGCGTCCATCGGTTCAAGCACACCCTTCGTGTCATGTCCACTATGTTTTTCCGTTAATTGCATCGAACACCTTTATAGCCCAATATGAGGAGTACGTGGCCAGGTGTGAGTCATTGTGGTCCAGTTGTGTGTCACCCCCCATTTGTGTCATGTCCACGCCGTATGTTTCTCCATTAATCGCATCGAAAACCTACACAGCACAATACGGGGAGCATGTGGCCAGGCGTGTACCTAGTGGTCCAGTTGTGCGTCACACACCGTACTCCCCAGAGAGCCAATGATAGTGGTACAATGTTGTGAAGAGTACGTTCTTTTCCATCCCGATGAATACTTTGCCATCACGAAAACAAGACGCGAGTATATGCCCGTATTTTGGATGAGCCCATGCATCTTGCTAGTTCGTCCGCCCTGTCCATTATGTTTCTTCGTTAAGGTATATATGCGAGTTCGTTTGTTTTCGGAGGCCAGACAATATGTACAATTTTCAAACTCTTAAAGGCTCTCGCGAGGACCGTCGGGTGCAGGGCTATAATATGACCCAGGCCGGTGCTTGGATCATTGCAGAGCCCAGCAACCTCGGCCACAACAATAATGTGAATAATAATCTCAGCTCCAACCTTTATGGCGATGCCACTATCGCTCCATCTTCCTGTACATCGCCGATAGCAGAAGGACCTCATACCCAGTTTTATAAGTTGCAGGTGAGAGTAACTTTATGCTTTCCATCATTGTATTTTTCATACATTGCTATAAAAGATTGACCCCGGTTTCGGACTTCTCGATGAAAACGGTTTATTCTCCGGGGTCACGACCCAACTCGGTGCTTTGATCACCACCGAGCCCAACAATATCAGCCACAACAACACGAATGACACTCATGGCTCTAACTTCTATGACAACGCCACTATTGTTCCATCTTTGCTGGTAGCAGGACATCGCACCCAGTCTTACGGGATGCAGGTGAGAGTAATTATATCCTTTCCATCTCATACGATGTTTTTCATGCATTGCTATAAAAGATTGATCCCCGTTTTGGACTACACGACGAAAACGGGTTATTCTCTTGGGACATGCGCATGGGATTTGCCAGCAACAGCAGTGGACTGCTGGTGTGGAGGGGAACTTACTAGGCATGACCTCTTAAGCGTCATGACAAAAGGTGCAAGAAGAAGTACCTTCAGAATTAGGTTATGATGTAGTCACTTGTTCTAGGTCCGGAATGTTGTTACTAGTTACCTGATATAATGTTTTACCTTCTGTTATTGAAGTACCCCGTCAAAATCGACAGACACAAGCATCGTTTGAGACTAAGTATCGCTCAAGCTCTAGGCTGCTATACCCGTACCAGTATCCCACCCATTTATACCACATGACTGACTCGTGGCTGCTTCCCTGGAAGTTGACGAGTAGTGGTAATTCCCCACCTCTAAAATGCAACGAGCGGATGTGAAGCAAGTGAGGCGGTACCTTTGCCAATGAAAGCCCATGGTTTTACTCCGAGTCCCACTGACGAATCTCATCGGAGTCGTCAGAGTCGTCCTCGTGTCTTCCGGCATTCCTCACACTTTCTACATGAGCTCAACCCTTCTTGATTTTCGGTTCCACCCACCGACTATGGTGAGAGACACTACGATATGTTCCTCAAGGTCGCAAACGGACAATAGCCATCTCATTGGTGTGTGTCTCGACTATGCGGGACACATCCTTAAGATTTGTCAAACGATGGATTAATGCCGTACAACAACCCATACGCTCGGGATCTCTATCACTAATCCTTGTCCACTGCTCAATATAGTGCCATTATTATTATCATCGCCATAGTCGTCGTGACTTCATAATTTTGTAGAAAGATCCATACACACACGTTATGGCCCAAATGCTTTGCGAAGTCTTGATCCTTTTGGGGTAATCATCATCTATTGTCATCAGGAAGTGGGACTGTTGCCAGTCTAGGTGCATAAGTCGTCACATCCCTTCTTTTCAATCGCCTTTGCATAGCTGGTGCTGTCGACGTTGGAGACTACGTTAGAGACATCGGAATTAGAGGAGCTGGTGGCAGTGTAGGAGCCGCCGATCCAGATGATATTGATAAAGGGACAGAAGTTGCATAAGGCGAAGGTGGAACAAACGGTACCGTCGCCGGTACCATCGCAGGTGAGTAGACAACCGTTCCATTCGTCGGTACAGCACCTGTCATTGACATAGCCATGATAGGTGAAGTTTGCGCAGCAGCAGGGAAAGGACGTTCATTTCCATGTCCGTATGAGTACGAGTACGGTGAATCATTCGTATTTTGCGTCGGAGATGGAAACGACGCGGAGGCGGAAAGCTGAGGAAGGGGAGATAGGACCGAAACGTCGAATAGACAGAGGAAAAGTACGTCAGAAAAGCCCGTTGCGGCTGATGTTCTTGACGCTGCATCTGTGCTTGGGGGCTGTGCATGGGCCCGCGCTTGTTCTATTAGTCCATGTTGTTGAAGTGGGGGGTAAGTGGGGGGAGATACAGGCAAGGATAGAAACATGGCGGTCGGCGTGGATTGTGAATATGGAGAGGTGAAAGATAAAGGTTCCTGCGTAGGCGTTATAGCCAGGGATAAAATTGTAGGGGTGGACTTCGACTGCGACATGATTGGAGATAAGGTTGATAGAGTTGGCGTTGGCTGTGAAGTAGTAGGAGACATTGGTGCAGCAGTAGTAGAACGCGGCGAGCTTGGCCATTCGGACGGAGGAGGAATCCAAGTGCTGGGTATGGGTGCTATCGGGACAAGCTGTGTTGCCGTCAGGATAACCCCATATCCTACCACCAAGCATGTCAGAAAGACGTACTCTTCTAGGCAATCGATAGACGTACCATCGTCGTAATTCCTGATAGTACCCCAACTCCATGACAAAATACCACTCAAGTATCCCAAGTAGGGCACAAGACCTTGCAGTATGATAATCACAGGGCGAACGGGGGGAGGAAGGACATGGACAGGAAAATTGGTAAAGAACCACGTAAGAGCAGCTGTGAGCAAAGCTGTGCGTCGACTTGCCTCCACGGATGTAGAGTCAAGAGTTTCAAGGACAGGAGGGGGTACGTAGCTGATAACGAAGAATATTAGAGCGGCTGAAATTGAGGCTATTTGCATGAATAGAAAACATACATTCTATATCCCCACCACATTGTTTCGAGTGACAGTTGAGTACGTGATGGCACCCAAACTCGGCGCCTACGAAGCCGCACTTGGGATTGACGAGGTGAAACAGGCCTCCGTTCTTGAGACGAGGCAGTATCTCGAGCCGCATCCGGGCCTGGTGCCGAATTTGCACCCGAACCTGATTGCGCAGAGTTGTTCGCTGTCCCTGTGCTCGAAGACGAACGCCATGAAGAGAATGGCCACAAACTAGACAAACTCCAGCCACTTCTTGGTGCGCTCTGTTCTGGAGCCTGGGAGTCTCCTGCTGGGGGAGATGGTGCAGATTGTCCCACTTCCTCTTCGTCCGTCTCCTCTTCATGTACAGCAACGACAGAAACAACCTCTTCAGAATCCGCGATAGATACGAGAGAATTTGGTGTAGGCATTAGCGGTGAGTACATCATGAAACTCGTGTCGTCTTCATCGTCACTATCGTCAGCCGATTCCTCTTCAATCTCTCTCATCCCATCGCTTCCATACGTAGCGGTCGTAGAGCCAGCGTGGACAGAGGAAATGGATGACATAGCTAGAGACCCGGGCCACGCACGCGGACTTGCTGGGTATCCATTCAACGATTCCTGTCTCTCTTGTAGGGCTCGACCTCTCATCGACGACTCTGCTGAGCCTCCTAGCACGCGCTTTGGGTGAACCAATCCTGTCAAGGAAGTTGAACACACTTTGGCGACGAGCAGGCGACATGGGTGCAGAGGGAGCCCCTGGTGTATGTGACTGATTTCCATTCGTGCTAGGGCCGAGCGTACTAAGTGGATCATTCATAGCTACTGTACTTGATCCTAATGGACTGTTGCTCATAAAAACTGGACTGGAAAGGAGAGCAACGAGTTCGGCATCGGCAGGAGAAGAAGGGAGAGGCGCAGAATAATGGGTCGTCGGCAAGGAAAGCGAAGTAATAGGGCTCTGATTAGGATTAGAGTACCCATTGAGAGGAGTCGGGCTAAAGACGGGTGAAATTGGAAACTGATCGTATGGTTGAACTTGCGGTGGTAATAACATTGGGGGCGAGAATGGTGTTGGCGATGTATCCGGCGTTGGCAAAGACTGAAAATCGGGAGCTGGGCTATTCACTGGATGCATATCAAGCAAAGCCCTCAGTCTCTGCGCCAGACTAAGAGTACTGGTGTTATTGTCGTCGTTGGCAGGGGTGCCCACATTGGCGTCTGACGGCTGTTTTCGCTTGCCTGCACCGCCCACCCTGAGCTTGTCGAACAGACGCCCTGTCTTGCTGCTGCTGCTGCTGCTGCCAGACTGCGACGATAATCGGTGCTGGTCATTGTCGTCTGCGGCACCGTCGCTTGGTGTGGGCACAACGCGATATTGCCAAACGTGAGAGTTGTAGGAAGACACGGGCATTCGCCCCCACGAATCTCAGGTTCGCACTTTCGTCTAATTCTCATCCGACGGTGGCACCGACAACGGGCGCGGAGGCGAGTTTCACGAAGGTTTGCTTGACCAGCACTCTCAGCTTTCCTCCCCTGGCCTCAGCCATAGCCACAGTAGTCTTACTTTTCCCAGAGCTCCTGGACCTCATAAGCTACCACTGCGACCTACATACACTTACGCAGTTGTCAACTACAAATCGTGAAATATCGTACTCTGCTCTAGATTCTCTGTGGTCCGGACATGCGCCAAGTTGGGGATTCCCAATCTGCCTCTCGTATTGGCCGACGAAGGAACTACAACGGCTATCAGGAAGTGACTGCCTAGAGCCGAACTGGAGCGTGTGATTATAAGCTACCACACGGCACCAAACCTTTTCGCCCTCACGCAGGTAAGCAAAAAGCAACCCCAAAATATATTTACACATAGAGGTCCGGACCCCGTGCAGATGATGATGATGGCGATACGATAAGATCAGCTAGCCAGATTCTGTATCTTGTCATCACTCCCGTATCTAGAAAGGAGTGGAAGAGTAGTTGTGATTGCTGTGGACAACGTGCGTGTCTGTGGTCATACATGTCAACCTGGGAACAGACAGATAAGGATCACCTAGTCATATCGTCATTCACCTTCGTCCCATAACCGTTCATGGATGGACTGAGCCCCTACGCATCAAATATTAAAGAGAGGTGAGGAGGTTGTGAATGTGATAGCGATTATGCATACGCTTCGAATATGGACCTAGTGTTCAGAGCAAGCCAGAAGGCCGATTCGGGTTCAAGTTCAGTCTCACGGAGTCATGGCCCCCTTGGACCGCGCCGAATTCATGAATTTGCAGGCGAGAAGAAGCAACCCCAAAACGTTTTCAGGGATAGGGTCCCGTGCGAAATATATGAATCTTGTCATCCTCATCATGATTCTGCGTGTGGAGGTGGATTCGCAGATAATCGTGGCGACAGGATCATATGATAACGACCGGTAGGCATATCTAACAAGTAAGTTCTTTACAAATCGTGGGGGTAAGGGTATAATGCTATTGGTAGATAGTCCCGAGGCAAGTATACTATGTTGTTCGTCTGAAAGGAATCGGGGAAACGGCGTGAGAAATAGATCTACGTTCAAGTTACATAAAACCCAAGGGTCTAGCATAGTATGTCGTACCTCGAATCACCCGTGCAAGTGGAAGCAACGTATTAACCGTTGGAAATGGTATGTCATCGTCTGCTGTCGCTCCTGAACCAGTTTCTCTAAATTCAGAGCAATAACCAGTCGGTACGTGGTCCCGTACCGTCCAGTCTAGGGCAACTGCTGATTCCCCTGTCATTAGAAAAGACAAACCAATTCTGATGTGCGTCATCCTGTGCCACCTCGGAACTCAAAGTCTCGCCGTTTTGACATTCCCCTCCCTCATCCTCAGGATGTATGTCCTCCTTACCTACTCACCTGCTGCTATACTAATATGCGGGCCGTTCTTCCTCAGAATGTACGCGCATTCTACTCCCAACTGTCGTCGATCCTCCATTGACATGCCTCATTGTTACTTAGATTGTGCGTTACTTGCCTCCGAAATTGTCATTTGTACCCTGACCGTGCCATGGCGCTTCTCGTTCTTTCCCAGGAGGTTTGTTGACCGTTACTCTGAGGGCCATACCATCCTGACTCCCTTTCTAGTATGTAAGTTTGTCTGTAGGTCCTCCATCCTGACGGCCTTTATATACTCCCTCAGGCTGTACGTCGTGCACCAGAGAGAGCCATTCAAGCTGCTCATGTCTTGATGGCCACGTGTTCGTCTGACTCCTCTAGAAAGTATGTACTCGCATATTACTTTTATTCTAACTAATCTTCATGTTCCTGCTCCTAGGCTGTAAGATGCTGTCCTGTCGTACTTCGGTTTATACCCTCATGCATTTATTCGCCTTCATCAGGAAGTATGTAGCGTATTGAATCGCTTGTAATCTGGCTTATTATGTCCTGCTTTCCCATAGGCAGTATGTCTTACTTTGCTTCGAGTTTCATGTGAACTCACTTTTTCTTCCCCATAGTATGTAAGTCATCTCGTGCTGTAAGTGGGAGCTTGCATTCTACTAGTAAATCTAGCGTCCATTGTTGGTAGGTTTTGTGTTTCCAGTCACTTGCGTGCACTAATTTGGCTATATTCTATCTCTCTTTTTTAGGATGTACGTATTTGTTTGTTTCTAGCCTTAAACTGTGTCCTAGTACTTGTGTATTTTCCCCTAGAAAGTATGTTGAACCCGCACTCTAGTCCATGACGTTCTGACCCTGTATATCTTCCCAGCTGACGAGAGTACGTCGCAAGTCAATATCAATCTGGGCCTTGATCCTCATGGCTTTTCTCTTAGTTGGTGAGTTATTTACCCATCCTTTTCCAGAGTCTTGTGTTTTCTAACGTTGTTCGTTCCCCTCTCAGAGAAATCGTGGGGTACGCCGATCCACTATACCCCGTTTTCTAACGTCAATTATTCCCCTCTAGGGAGATGGGGAGGTACGCCGATCCACTATGCTTGCAACGGCTTATGTACTGATCCACTTTTACCTTTTTATCTTGCAGTCCGTATGTCATGCTACTCCCCCCACTATCATATATAATCTAATTCATTCCGGTTTTTTCAATGCCCCTCCAGAGCGTAAGCCACCCTGCCGCTTGAACAGTCACCTAGTTTCTCACTGACTCGCATCCTTTTCCCTTTCTCGTCCAGAGGGTATGTAACATCATTGTTTCCTCAACGGGTCAACACGATTTCCTTATGCGTTCATTATCCTTAGGATGTACGTTCCTCCGCCTCTTGCTCTCGTCATCACTCAGCACGAGTTCTTTTAACCTTAGGAAGTACGTCTCCCAGTATTCCTTCGAGTCGTTATCGCTTAATTATATTTTTCATGTTTTTCCTTTCTGTAGAATGTACGTCTTTTTATCTCTTAATATGTGACTCGATCCTTACGCCACATAATCTTATCCCCAGGAGGTATGTTGCCTTATGCCCGGAATGGCCACCCATGTCTAACTCCCCCTCCTCTCTTTTCCTTAGAACGTACGTTGTCCTGCCCTTGTCTTCTTCTCGCCTGTATTCATATCCCAACTCCCTTCCCTCCCTAGGAGGTGCGTCTTGTATTCCTATGACCAGTATCCGAAATTCATTCTGTGCTTCTTTCGCTCTTTCAGCGGGTACGCAGTTCCGTGCTTAGTTGCTCATACATAATCACCATGTTCCTTTTAGAGTTCATCTGTACGTTGCCCCATGTCCACCCCTTATGGCCAACTAACTCTTTTTTCTGAACTAGAAAGTACGTTGATTTACCATGGTTGCCGCAACTTACATGTTGACGCACCGTTTACCTTTCAACCTCGCAGAGAGTACGTTGTTCTACACTCCCTAATGTTACATACAATCTGATTCATATCCGTGTTTTAACCACCTTCAGGCCGTGAGTTGCCCCGTGGCTTGAACAACCAGTTGCATTCTGATTTACTCTCGTCTATCCCTCCCTCTTTCAGAGAGTACGTACTCTATAACCTATAATAGCAACTAAACGTTCTCTTTCATCTCTCTCCAACAGACGGTATGCTAACCTTTTTCGGCGGCTTTTTATGCACTGACCGCCCTTGCCTTCTCTGCATCTCTCTCTTACTAGGAAGTAGGTCCCAGCCGTGCACTAACTCACCATTTCCTTACCTATCTACTTAAGTCTGTTGCATTGGCGGAATCCGACTCGCCATTATACATTGCACCTGATTCCGAGCAGACATTGCGTCATCTTCTATACAAGTCTTTCCCTCTTGACCTTAAACTTCAGATTCAGAAAACGTTCTTACAAGAGATAGAGAAAGAAACCTTCAAGGCCTTCGTCGAGCGGGAGGTCAAAAGACTGGAGGGGGATCTTAAGCTGCACGTGAACAAAACGGCAAGCATCAAATGTGTCATGTGATGGTGCAGCCGCTAAATACCATGCCTAGAATCAGCCCATCCTCCACGAACTGCTCATAAAAATCTTACAATGGGATACTGGCCTTGCAAAGAGTATGGAATTATACAGATCTGTCCTCGGCCGTGCCCAGTCTAACACTTTTCAGGCTATAATAAGTTTCTCCTCCCGGACATCTGTAAACTTAGCTTCGAGGTACAAGAGAATGGAACAACCATACAGGAGCAGGAGGGGAAAAAAATCAAGAATGAATTGAACAAGGAAATAAAAGGAAAGGTAGGGGCCACTAGAAACATTAAACTGTACTCTATAAATACCGCAAGGACCTGCCTACACGAGAGAAACGCCAGGAATACTTGGAAGAGGTGGATAAGCTAGGAATTGAGGAAACGGAGAAGGAGGTGAGGATTAGAGGGTATATCTTTCTCGATTCTATCAATTACAAGTACTAAAGTCCAGTACACACAGGTTGAATGCATTAGTACGTTGGCACTCTAACTCGTGCACTTGCACTGCAGATGTTGATCGACCTTCGTTAGGTCTTCAAGTTAGGAACCGTTTTCGCACTTCCCATGGAGCTTGCCTTCCTCGCCCCTATAAGTTTTGTTAATCTCTTGGTGTGTATCCTATGCATACCCTCACTTAACCATGACCAAGACAAGCTCCTCCCACGCAGGCAAACGTCATTAAAGCTGTGAAGCCAGGGGTTATGTCTGCTATCTTCGATGAATTAACTGGTAACAGACTTTTTTTTCAATAGCATGGAATCTATGTTCATTTTTACTTGTAGAACTTGAGGTCTTAACTTCAGACACTGAACCGAAAGTCCGGCCCTCTCTTGTCAAACAACTCTATCACATCGGCGCGATTTATAATGAGGTATGTATTCTTCCTAGCTCGACTAACTAGACCTAACCCACTCTTCATGACGTCAGATGAAGTATCGTTATAAGAGGACTATTGCAAATGTGGATAACTTGGCATCCATCCAGCCAGATGTAGATCAAGCTCGGGTGAGTTCCGGCGTGGAATCTCTGCCAAGTATAATTTCTAATGAGGTGGATATTTCTAGCTTTTTAATGCCCACCTTAAATCTGCAATTGTTGCGTATGGAATTCTTAACGAAAAACTGGATGATTTGTCTGATAAACTGGGGTGAAGAACAAGTCTCCAAGTATACTGAGAGAGCTGGAAGGGATATACATAAAAGGGTATACCACGTGCAATATCTGTGACATTCTTGTTGCCGTACTTGATGTTTTGAAATATGGATTAGGGCTGCACACCATTTGCTATACAACTATGGCTGTTCACTATGTAGCGACTAAAGGTATATATATGGCTTGCCCTGACACCTGCAAGTTGCCCCTTCTGTGCTCCTGTCACCCGCTCTGCCTGCTGGTCACCCACTCTGCCTTGTGCTGCCTTCCTGTCACTGCTTTCGCGGTGGCGGTAGGTGATGAGGTCGCTTAGGGATTTGAGAGCATCTAGACGGGACATTTGGTAGCGCCTTCATCTTTTTCGTTGTATGGCCAGTTTTCGGCTTCAGAGGGCCGCTGAGAGCCTTTCTTTTTCGGAGGATTGGACGTAGGAAGCGTATCGGTCTTCAAGTTCACGTACGTTGTAGACGTATTCTTCCAGTGCATTCTTGTGGTCCCGTGGTGCGTGCCTTAGTCCCTAGATGAGCGGGAAGACCAAGACGCACCTCGGTATCCTGTACGAGCTTATCAGCTGTATGCATCTGATTCAATCTTTCTTTATACGCTTCCAAGGCAGATTTATCCAAGCATTTACAAGCAGCTTCGAATACGATATCCTTGTTCTTGGGCTGCTGCTGCTGGGCCGGTGGAGGTGTAGCGCTCGCTGCATTCCAATTTAGGCCAGGTTGATTGACGTTCATTGGTGCCCGAATTTGCGGTTGCGGATCCTCCTTCTCCTTCTCCACATACGCACTCTCAAACGATAGCACACTATGCGTGTTAAACCTCGTCTTGACTGACGATCATTGGATCCCCCAGGCCTTTCGCATCCGCTGGCACCTCTTTTATGTTAAACTTGGCAATCCAGGAATCAATCCTTCTCGAAATCAAGTGTGACTCTCCATACACCGCACCCACTTCAACCGGTTGACGTCTGTAAAACAAAAGGACCCTAGTCGAGGGAATGCTTTGGGAAACACGTCAGTTCCATGTCATGGTCCCGGATCGGACTCGATGGATGGCCACTTTGGCGGATAATGAGTGATTCGGTGGACGCAGAATTCGCACGCACGGAAAAATGAGGGAGAGTATTGCGCAGGAAAATGTGGAGCAGCAAGCGACGGATTTGTCTTGGTTAAGTGTGAAGTTTTGCCACCAGAGGCTTTTTGGATGTGCGTTCACACGGCGGGAATACAGTGCTTCCTCCAACAAGCTCGACCGAGTCAATTGGTGAGACTCGAGTCAGCGACGGCGCATATGACGACAGGCTCGATCCCAGCAAGGACGTTGGAGATTCGAGATTCGAGATGGTCCCTCGTCAAGCGAGAGCTGGCGTCAATATCGTTCATGATAGATTCAACAGAGAGCGGGGCCTAGGCGTTGGCTGATAAAACATTTTCGAGTTTTTCATAGCCTACGGTCAGACGGAAGGGGCTTTGAGGTTGGACATGACGTCGATTTTGTATTTAGAATTGAGCTCTTCTGCAAAGTGTTTGAGGAGGGCACAGTTGATGCCTCTTCCTCAGAGGCTGCGATTATACGTGGTGGTTTTGACGTCGAGACGGCCTTTGGAAAAGCCAATGATGGAGACTGACATCAACAAAGGTGACATAACGTGGGGTTCTCCGGCTCTGGAAAATCGGACTTGGTAACCTCGTACTGAGAGCACGATGGTAGTCGAATCGTCGATAAAGCGCAGGCAGCTGAAACTGGCGATAGAAGCAGCGCCGAGGACGGCACGTTCGGTGTACCAGCCTGGGACGGCGATGGCGACACCTGCGACCCCAGTCTTGAGTTCTTTGGCGGAGCTTATATGGCATCGAGTTGTGTGGCAGAAAAGACGTGCTTTTCGCCAAGGTAGGTCAACTGAAGCAAGGGACCGGTGAGATCAGCCGGAGCAGAGAGAGAGAAAACGCACTTCGACACCGACAGAGCCACCGGCATCGACGAGATGGGCATTAATTTTCTCAATGTGCTGGATGTCGGGATCATAGGCGGAGTGGCAGGCGACGCCGATTTTGCTGTGGAGAGCCAAAGTCGATACCTATGAAGGACGGATGGGATACTTTCCCCAAGTATAGTGACTCGGGTAAATGTATATGCTGTCGTTCGAGTTTGGTTTGAGCTAATATTTCAATACCCGACAACGTGCACCTGGGACTCTGTAGTGCAAAACCTTTGGTCATACGAGGAGAGCACGGAATACATGGGGTAGGACTCAGATCGGCGTGCCTCACTTACATGTTCAACAGAATTTTTGAAAGATTAACAATAAAGCAGGTAGGCGAAAGGGTTGGATTACTTAGGAGGAGGGAGGAGTAGAGGAGGAGTGGGTGGGGCAGAGGAAAGCAGAAGGGGAACGAGGGGAACAGAAGAGGAATGAGTGGCGCGGAGGAAGCAGGAACGGAACGGAAGGAGTAGGGGAGCAATGAGGAAAGCAGAATGGCCGGAGGGGAGCAGAACGGGAACGGAGAGCGACAACGGACCCAAATTCAAGCAGATTGTAATGCCTCCACATGTGCACTTTCAGGTGGTCCTGCCACCTGTGTTCTACAGCAGAAAACAAGAGGAAAACTATATCGGCTCCACCCTGATGCTTCCTGCTCCCACCGACCCAAACAGATTTCGCCTGTGGGATTTCTCACTGGTTTCAGATTTACAGGATAAAAGATGAGCCAGGACTCCACAACCCGTACTCGAAATCCTACAACTCGGGGCCATGAACGTCAAACAGTAAGACTCCTCTTAACTTTGCAGTAAAAAAAATGAAAAAAAAACGAACTGCCGTACAGGTTCCGAAAAGCCGGATACCAGGCCATAGACCGTATTTGCAATTACTATTATTCTCTGAACGAGCTACCGGTCGCCACCAAGGTTAAGCCGGGACACCTTATACGCTCGATCCCTTGTGATTTCTATAGCCTCTTTGCCTTCGAGAAAGTCACTTACGGCAGGTATTTCAGCTTGCGCTCCTGAGAAGGGAGAAGATTTTCAAGACATCGCTGATGATTTTCAGAAGCTCATAGTACCAGGTAACATTGAATCTGTGATAATTAAGCCATGTACTCATATTCATCAAGGTCTTCATCGTTGGCAACACCCATCGTTTTTCGGCTATTTCCCTTTCGCCTGCTCATTCGAGTCAATGCTGGCCGAACTATATTCCTCCAGTGTAACTAGCCCCGGTTTCAATGTTCGTGAAAATCCTATAGCATAAATTGCATCTGATAATGCCTATCTTACAGTGGGCCACAGCTCCTGCAAGCGCAGAGTTAGAGGCTGTCGTCATGGATTGGGGAGCTCAGCTCTTTGGCCTTTCATCTGTATTTTTAAATTCGTCTGGTATCGGTGGCGGCGCAACGCAGGCAAGTATGATCATGATCTCCTTACTTGATCTCACGCGTTACAGACTTCGGCCTCTGACTCGGCGCTTACCGCGATTGTTGCTGCGCGCCGTCGCTACCAGCACAAGCATCCAGACGTTAAGGCAGAGAATCTGGTCATATACGTCACGACACAGACTCATGTTCTTGGGATAAAATCAAGTCTTATTCTAGGACTTCCTCTTCGTATTCTCGAAGTGTGCGCTGAGGATCAGTACGCTCTCAGAGGTGAAACATTACGATCCGCATTGAAAGAGGATGAAGAACTAGGTCGTAAACCTTTCGTTCTAAGTGTGTTTGCTTGTTTTTCCTAATGTCACGAATAACTAACATGTGTTCAGTTGCCTCGGTTGGAGCTACATCAACTGGGGCGATCGATAACTTGTCTGAAATAACGGAAGTGGGTGAGTGGGATGGAGTCATCCACAATCGCTAGCGGAATTAAATGTCTTTACAGTGAAAGATTGCCCTTGTCTATGGCTCCATGTGGATGCTGCCTGGGCAGGTGTCGCGCTTTCTTGTCCAGAGTACAGAGAATCGTTGTACTTGCGCGACATAAACAAAACGGCCACATCATTCTGCACAAACTTCCACAAGGTTGTATAACGTCCATTTCTTCCCATTTAGAGTTTGCTAATATATTACGGTAGTGGGGTTTAGCGAACATCGACTTGTCCACCCTGTGGGTGCGGGATCGCAATCTTCTGACAGATGCCCTTAGCGTAACGGGGCCTTACTTGAAGACAGAACATAAGGATACTAGTAAGTGACTAACTCTACGTGAAGTAGGCTATGTTTGACAAAGGTTTATTGCAGGCATCGTTGCCGACCACAGGAACTGGCAAGTTGGCTTCAGCCGACGTTTCCGCTGCCTAAAGCTTTGGTTCGTCCTTCGTAGCTTCGGAGCTGAAGGATTCCGGAAATACATTCGAAGTGTAAGTCCCAAGTTTATGAGTGGCCATGGTTAGTACCTAAAGCTCTGCACTAGTCTGTTGCACTCAACAAATACTTCGTAAAACTTATTGGTAGATCGAAAATATTCAGGATCGTTACCGAACCCTTGCTGTCGTTGACGGTCTTCAGGCTCAATCCTAAGACTGAAACAGGATCTGAATATTCGGCGAGAGACTTGCACGAATTAAATCGCACGTTATGTGCTCGTATTTCCACCAGGGATGACATCTTCTTGTCACAGACCGAAGTAAACGACATAGCCTGTCTACGATTCTGTGTTGGTTCCAACCGCACGGAGAAAAAACACGTTGAAGAAGCATTCAACATAATAGATTATGAAGGCCGTATGGCTATCGAGGAATGGACGCAGATTAAACGACTCCAGACCTATTCATTGCCGAATTGAACCAGCCACAGGTTGTTTTTATGACGCTGAATCTGAAAGGTCATCCACTAAATTATTGTTTCTTCATAATTTCATCAGGATAGTTACGTCCGATAAGTCATCTTACTAACCCACAATAAGAATACGTATATGGATGGACTTGTTTCAGTTAAATCACCGCACTTGAATCCACTGTCTGATCGAGAAATATCTAAGGAATATTCCTGGATCTCAGTCTCTATGAGTAAAAATGCCTGTTGTACAACAAGAAATGATTTTTTAAATTTATATGGCACGGATCACTCTCCCGCCTCAATTGTGATTAATGATTATGTGCTTAAAAAGACTCATGGAATATTAGAGACAGGAAGGGCGACGCATATGAGTTTGCCATCATTCCCTTCCACCCGGGCATGGTATAATTAAAACGAAGCCTCTTGCCTTCTTAATTTCTTGGAGATAAGCGGAGTATGCACTATAAGGGTATCACCGCAGTAACACAGCAAAACTATAGGAAATCAGAGAGCAAGCGGTATTAACATTACTGGTGCCGACAATTACCAGGTCAGCTGGACAAGACGATACATCGCTGCCACGACAAATGAAGTAGCATAACGTTAGTGTTGTCCACTGAAAATTAGATCTGTGCACGATAGGCGATTATCACGCACACGGCCGAACCCAAAGTAAGATACGGCCGATAGCGTAGTCTAATTAACAAAGGCTTATTTAGAGCAAGCTTTTCCGGATATCGGCTCTTCGACAGAAATCCGCAAGGATGACCATCGATATTTCCAAGCTGCCCGTTCCTCCTCTTCCTACACTCCCCAATCTCAATGCGACCGTTCCAGACGACATAGATGCCCCGAAAATTGCTTCAGAGTGGTTAAATGCGTTATCTGCAGCTATAGAATCGCACAATGCTGAGAACGCAGTCGGTCTGTTTGTAGAAGATTCTTGGTGGCGCGACATGCTGGCTCTCACCTGGGATTTCCGTACTTTCCGCGGAGCGTCAGCTATCAGAACTTTCCTTCAAGATCGCATAGG
>QFEO01001071.1:0-11344 GCA_003316615.1 Amanita pseudoporphyria
CTGGTGAAGAATGAGTCCAAGGTTATCAACGGTCAATTTCGTGCCAGATCGTAGAAAGACGTTGACTGCGTCAATAGCGGGATGATTATTGGCACACAGTACACCAGCGCCACGGGTCATTAGAAGCAAAAGGTGTTCCTTATCGATGGATTTGAAGCCGTGAACTTTGATAAAATGGTTGAAGTGCATCATTGCTTGAGGGAAATCGTCCTGCAAGTTCTTCAATCCTGAGGCTGATGGGGACTTGCTAAACAGGCATCCGTACACGAAGGACGCCAAACTGAAGAATCGACGCAATGGGCGTCCATTCCTACCCGGAGGACCAACGGCACGATCACGAGCCAAAGTCAGCAACAACAGTACAAGAAGCTCGCCGCGATCGCCTTTATGTATGGAAAATCCCTCAAGTACGGATTTGAAAGATCTCAACGGATCAAAGGATTCCTGTGCCATGATGACATAGGCAGCTTCGGAGAGGAGTGGCTCAGAGGACGATACCGTCTCCATGCTCTCAGAGACAGTGTCAATATTAAGGCAGACTCGCATATGTCTTTCCACCTGCTTCCTCTCTGAGGCTCGAGATATGTCTGTCGTCGAATTGAATTGGATAGGTAAGCGTCGAGATAAGCAGGCAAACATCTGGTCTAGAGTGAAATTTTGTGTGCTGGGGTTTGCGTTAAGGAGCTTCCCAACAGCAAACATCACGATGTCTTCTTCGACACCAGGATTGCCAGCATCGTAACGTGACCCGAATCTTAAAGTGCGTTCGCATCAGCATGATTAATGTTACAAAAACAAGGAATGCGGTTATACTTACAAGGGGCGACCCATATGAATAATATGCGAATCTTCAGTGACGCGCTCCAAATCCCAATTGCCATCCAGGTCTACTTTGTTCGCTAACGTGTCAAAGCCAAGGTCTGTGTATGGTTGGATTAACCCCAAATTACTGATGATGAATCTCGTATCTTCCTTGAACTGCGATATCTCGCTCGATGTAGACAGAAACAGAGTGAACAATGAATATCCATGCAAGGCACGAAGCACGTGTCCCAGAACACTGTAGTTTGACCATGTGGCTGCTTCTCGCTGGATCATTCTAGCACGGGCCGTTGGCGTGGCCAAAGTATGGGCCTCATCGAAAGCCAGAATGACGAGAGGGTCTGTTTCCACGGAAACCTGATCCGCCTCCAACTTCCTAGCCTTCAAGGATTCAACGAGTTTTTCACAGGAGACAGTGGGGAGAAATCTCGAGCGCAACGCGTAAATTGGCATTTCGTTTCTTCCTGGGCGAGGAGTCTTCTGAAACACTTTTAGTCGATGGATATATCCCAGGTAAATAAGACATCTTCTACCTCCAATTTTTCTTTCGCAATTCGAATCACTTCTTGATAAAATTGTCTCCTAAACTCATTATGCTCTTGCATTGTTTGACCCTTCGTCATACAGATTCTGAATTCACAAGCTACCTTCTCAATTCCCCACTCCGAATCGAAATTTTGCAATATACGGTCGGTATGCTCAAACAAAGCATCGATGAAACAGCAAGCTCGGTGATACGACTCGTTCTCTTGGACCCCTATGGTCAAAAAATATAGAACATCGGGGTCGGCAGGAGGGTAGCCTGGAAAGATGCGGTGCATTTATAATTAGTCATTGCGAATCTAATGATAATGCAAGAAAAAAATATACCATTAGATTGTGGATCCCTGAGGTTAATCGGTATGGAAAAGTGTTTTTTCCCAAGTTCATCAACTGTTCTCGACTTGCCCATACCGGACGATTGAACAACCGAAAAAGAGTGCTCATATATCTCCTCGCTGGCATTACTATAGTGGTCCTGGATGTGTGTCCACAAGGCTTCCGCCGCTTCGCCAACGTATGGGCGTTCCCAAGATATCCTGGTGGCTGAGCGGCCCAGTCAGTAATGAACAGGGGGTAAAATTTCAATAGGAGTACCTTGTTCCTGTCGACGAGTTACTTCATACGTGGGGGGTTTGTTCGGCATATTTGGATTTTTGGGTTTTACTGGTGGTCGCGATTATATGCGGTCGGAATATCTGATAATCTGAAATGTACGTACCACGCGCAAGCAGATCAGCCCAATCGTTCCTTTCAACGCCATTCCGCACGCCAGCCTTCCACTCTTCCAACTCGTTTTCGTTGAAATTCCTCATAATTTTACTTGCGTGTTCAGGTAGGATGATGCCAAAAATGTCAGGAAGTACCGTCAACCACCGGGAGTCGTCATCCTCGGCTGCATTGACTAGGGCTTTCAACTTCCATTTGTGGGAGCTGAACGTACTAATCAGTTGTACATCCAGCGGCATCCTGGCGCGTTTGTCGGCGGAAGTGGAGGCGGGAGGAGAGCCAGCAGGGCGTTTTGAGCTGGAGGACGGGTCGACGTCCATCTGGTCCGTCAGATCAGTTTCTTGCCGCAAACTGTTGAAACAAAGTACCGGCGTTTGGCGAGACACGCTGAGCGCGGGATTTTCCGCTGAACGGTCGATGTGCATACCGCAGAAAAAAGATTATTTGTCAGGGGAAGAGAGAATCAGGACTTATGGCGCCCCGGTGGAAATGGCCGGAGCAAAAGGCTGCTAATAAAAGGAAATCCTTTTTTTTTTTTTTTACAACGAGTCAGATCTTCAGGACACAATACAAGGCGATGATGTAGTGCATTACCTAATCACAAAGGCACTAGAGGCCATAAAAGCCTTGCACATTCTTTGTTCTCGCTGTTGTTGGCCTGGCGCCATGTCTCCTTCTCGCCTCTCTGCTCTCGTCGCTCTTTACCTTTTTATTTCTCAACTGACTCTCGTCGGTGCTGCACCATTTAATACCCGCTTCTTGACGCTGCGCTCGGACGCTGGAAACTCTTTAGACTTTACAAAACAAAACGGTCTCAATGCACAGAAGCTGAATGCACAGTTTGCCTCCATGGTCGCGTCGGATTCTTGCCAAGGTGTGTGTGTGTGTCATGGTTATCTATGGTCACTTGACATCCCTGAACGTTTGATTAATAATAGACGGCAACGTGGCTTGCATAAACAATGCCTTTGCGCAGTGCACTAGGGGAAAGTGGGCGCTAAGTCCTTGTTCCGGTGGTCTTACCTGCTACGCGCTTCCACTCGTAAACTCTCCCGGTACAAGTCTTGTTTGCGATACGAAACAGGATGCCTTGGCCCGTATCAACGCCTCGGGTGCCGTCGGTGGTCTCATGGGGACCTTTGGCAACAGCAACGGCAACGGCACCAGCACCAGCACCGGCACCATGACGAGCATGCCCACAGCTAGTGCCGGCACAAGCAATACCACCAGTGGGCATGTTTCAGGCAACAATAACGATGACTGTGGTGATAATAACACGATGGATTCTCCCACGTCAAATGGAAATTCAACTAGTTCCAACTCGGATGACGATTGCGATGAAGACGATGGTGCGAGCTCCGATGGCCCTACAGGTGCAGCAGGAAACGATGAAACGGATTGTAATGAAAATGATGGTGCAGTTACAGCAGCAGCAGCAGATGATGGCACAGATTGTGATGATGACGATGGAATGAGGAACTCCACTAGTACTCCCGTCTCGCATGTTTCCCCCACCGCAAGCCCCAGCCATCTATACCGTCGGCAACTCTTCACTTTCGCCGATGGCACCGCAACGCCAACCCAGCCTTCCATCACAACCTCCAGCGGTTCCCCAACCCCCACCGGATCGTTCTCAACCACACCAACAAGCACGCCAACGGGCCTTCCAGGCGGTTCCACAGCAGGCAGCGCCAACACAACCACCACCGCCACTGTCACCTTTATGATCGTCTCAACCGTCACCGTCACCGCTCCCAACAGCTGCTCTACTACTACTATCAGTACTGGCTTCCCAACCCAGTCTGGCACCCCTTCTTTGGGTTCCGTAACACCGTCGACGTTCGTTCCCCGCGTGTCAGGTTCTGCGGGTAATAGTAACACCCCATCCGGCACTGGTGGTGGTGGTATCTCGTTCAGCACTCAAAATAACAACGCCGGACCAACCTCGACATCCTTTACGTTCACAACGACTTTATACCCGACGACATATGGTCCCATCGTCTTCAATTCTTGACCTCTCTGCTGTTGACAGTAATTGTGTATTTTTGTAGTTGATGCTGGTCATGTCCTCATGAGTTGTATTAACAGTAGTAGTTAGTTATCGGACCCCGGGACTGTCACTAATTGTATTATTAGACATTGAAATCATCATGGTCCTACGATTCCCTGCTTCACTTTCCCAATCAAATTCCTCACCCCATCCCTTATCCCATCTGCCTGCACCCCAACTGAATCATCACTCGTCCTATACACCCCCGTCCCCGCCGGTCCACCCAAACTCACGTTCACCCCTCCCAGATTCAAACTAAGCGATGGCGCCCCACCACTCGACGTGTCTAGGGTAGAAGGAGGGTCGTACACCGATACAGGGAACGACGCCGCGGCTGATTTGAGCATCTCCAGATACCTAAACAAGGTTCAACAGGATGACGGATGACGACGGCGATACACGTACGATGTGGAATGGTGCACGCATGTTCCCCCAAGTAGCACCCGAACTCCATAAGACTGAAATGCGCCCGATCCTTGCTCTTGATTGAACTGTGCCACCACTTTGGCTTCTTCATACGTCGTACCTCCTATCATGAACACAATGACATCTTGAGGTCTATATATATATATATAAATACTCTCACTCTCACTCTCTTCCAAACATCCATCCCATTCATGATGGAAGCAAAAAAAAAAAAGGATCGTACCTTTGAAGACCTGCTGCATTAGCACCGGGACTTTCCAGGAACGGATAACTCGTCTCTTTCAATCTCCCTTTTACCAGCAGCTCGAGCGTCTGTGCTAGATGCGGGTTATGTTGGGTATACACGTTCTCCACACCCTGTAAGCTTATGGATGAATTGATACGTCGTGTTATAATGACCCGCGCTCACAAACCTTGAGCCCCTTTAGAGCAGAACGGCCTTTAGCGAGCAGTGACTCCGTAGAGAAGAGATCGTCCTGACGTTGTTCAGAACCAGCCATGTTCAGTATCGCATAGACTAACTAAAGAAATGAATCAAATCGCCGTTCGTTTACGACAAAAAAAAACTTACTCTTGCATCTTCAGTAGCAACACCGTTCGTCAACAAATGGTTGATGAGCAAGGCAATATTATTGGCTTGTGTCTTTTGATATCGAAGGGCATATAACATAACCACACGGAGTTTATACCAGGGCGAAAGGGCATTATCCGCGACGATGTCCTGCACGCTCTGATTCATTTAGAACCGTCGTTCCCAAGTCTGAAAGACCCAAAAAACAAAAAAAAAGAACTACCCACTTTAAAATCTGCACCCGAACTCGTAGCAAGACCCTGCTCGATCTCGCCCACCTCCAAAAGCTTGCGCTTCTCTACCAGCCTGCTCAATTCGCCCACGAGAGCAACATGCTTGCTCACGTTACCACCTAGTTTCCTGAATTCTGGAAACTCTTCAATGAAGCGTTTCATGTCAGATATGGAATTGATAGATGTGGGTGATTGGGCGAGTGATTTGCTCTGGTAGGATTGGACGTAGTCTTTGAGGTTGGTCCCAAGGTCACCGAAAGTGTCAAGAAAATGGGCTTGGAAGAATGGGTCGGTAGCCGCTGTGAGCGTGATTTCCTTTATCAGCACACGGATCAGGTTATTTGGCCGTTTAATGGAAAAGCGTAGAAGCTCACCGATATTTCAGGCCTGATACCGGGCACCAGACTCAAGTCCACTCTTCCATTTTGTATCCCTATTAATTCGTGTACCATCGCTTGGTACGTCCATTGCGATAGTAACGGCGTAACAGGGTCGTTTCGCCGATCCAGGATCAATAGCAGAGGAGGAACCTGTGTCAGGCGAAAGTCGAACAATGATGATTCTGTTTGAATCCGGTGCTATACAAGATCACTTAAAAAAGAAATAGACAGACAACTCGTTTAACCACATACATAGACATCGGTGCTTAGTTGTTTGGCCATCGCACTCATTCTTTCGTACCGAATAATGGGTCTCTTCTTCAAACTTAAAAGGACAGCTGTTATTCCTTGAGTGCTAGCTTCTAGCGCTTTTGGATTCCATACGTTGTAACTTGAACCATAAAGCGGTCGAGATAGCGAAGGAGTGTGGTTGAGAGAGAAAAGAAAAGGCAGCAGGGGTGCATAGTCAGCAAAGAATTCCTTCGAAAAAGCATCAAAACGATTCGTAGCATGATATGCTGGCAGGCATACCTGCACTTCCTTCACGACTTCGTATTCATCCACCTCAGCCAAGCGCTCGATAGCTGACTTGCTCAGAATATTGCTGAAATCTGTGGAAATGGTTCAGTATCTGTAACAATAAGTTGTTGTAATTCACTAACATAGATAGTACTCTCCGTATTTTGGTTCCCGCAGCTCCGCCTCTAGCGCTCCCAGACTTTCCTCGCTATTTTGAATAAAGCAAACACATTTCATGTGTGGCATGTGGTCTCTTTTCTTGTTTTCTATTCGGTCCGTAAGGTATACTTGATGAGAAAGGAGTACAGACTGAGTCGAAGCTAACGAGACGATGGGCGTCTTGTAATGTGGTTTAACCAGGCGTTCATGGAGAATGTATTTTGAGGCATACTGTATGTATATCCAAGAGCAAAACCTTCATGGCTGGTGGTGTCGATACCATTTTTGTTACATATGTTTCGATGGCCTTGACGACGTCCATGTCGGTGTAAGTGCTGAATGCGGGAGGCAGATGGGAATTGCTTTGTCAGCGATCGGGAGCAGCGGCTTGGATTAATTGATTGTATACAATGGTTATATACTATACTACGACGGCCACCACCACTACCACAGCGCCTCCAGCCGCCTATTGCTCACGGGAAACAGGAGGAATTTATGCGCAATTTGACCGCACGTCTTGTTTTTTAAAGTACCCACACGATCACGCCATAATGATAAGGACATGACTACTTACGCTTTGCTTACTACCCCAACCACCTCAGAACCTAATGCCAGCGTCATCGTCACCCTCTACCTTCTACCCTGAAGAGCTGGAAAACGCTTTGCGAGAACAGTCGTTTGGGGTCCATAGTTTCACAATTACCACCACCTCGTCGTTGCAAAGCTCAGCGTTGGTGACGCTTCTGGAGGGTAACACTATCCGTATCACTCTTAGAGAAGCTGGGTATTGGGTGAGTATTCGTATTCTCTGAATCCACGTGCGGTCGTTAATGCCGTTCAATTCGTTATCAGATAGAAAGTAGCGACCCGGCGACAAGGCGAATGACATACGAAACCGTCGAAGCTCTTCTAGCCTCCGCTAGTCCTCTATTCGAGCGAAAGAGACAAGAAGCATTAATTAACGCTCTGGAAAGACTTCGTTAGGTTTTCTTACTCTGTGTACTAGATGCTCAAGTTGAAGTCGAGCGGTTTTGATGTACCAATGCCAATATGTTTTACCATGTAAAAAGTGTTGCCGTGACGTCATCCTTACGAGTCATCAGAAATGACTATGTAGCACAACTGCATGTGGCATATTCACGGCTACAATACCTTAAAAACAAAAGCAATGTTAATGTAAGACGTTCACGTCAAAAAAATTGAAATCATCGAGCAATAGCAGCTTTTGGTGCTGTGGCACGGCTCATTTCGTGTTCACAGTGACTGGCAGGCTGCAACCGTGAACAAGGCGCAACAGAAACAAACCTTTCCGAATCCTTGTTCTGCCACGAAAAATCGAGCGCGTCATTCTCAATAGGTTTGCGACCCCTCACTAGAACCGCCCTTAGCTAGTCCAGTCACTTGCAGAGTCAGTCGCGCTCAGCGTCGCATGTAAATGGACCCGTAGAGTCATTCACCCAACCTCCCCGACTCGAACTGTCGTTAATCTCAGGAAGAGTCAGTGTGGTCAGATCTCCAACCCGAAGGCTAGTTTCCATCTGATCTTTCAATACCCTTCCCAATGAGGGAATGCTTGATTCGTCCGACTTTAGTCAGCAAGGCTGCGCCATTTTCTAAACGATCGAGAATAACTCACATCGTGATTCACTCCTTCAAATGCCTCATGACGCCCATCCAAACGATCAACAATTAATCAATCACGATTCGCTCCTTCAAATACCTCACGCCGCGCGTCAAAAACCTATAAAGGCCACACAAAAGCTGCCATCGTAATCCAACTCAACTTCTCATCATCGTCTCATCCATCATCATGTTCATGGTGGGCATCGCTACACACGATTAATATCTCTACGACCGTTGCTTATTTTTTTTAGAACTCTACTATCCCAGTTAACTTTGCTGGCTGTAACTGCGGTGCTAGTTGTCAATGTGGCAAGTACGTGTCCGTCGTGCTTCATCTACCATAGAGTAGCGCTGACAAGTAATTTCAGCTGCAAGTGCGGCAACAACCGCTCTACTGTCCCCGTTAACTTTGCCGGCGATGGCTGCGGCTGTGGCAGTACCTGCAAATGTAGCAAGTAAGCGTCTGTTATATTTACTATAGAATGGGGCTGACAATGGTTTCAGCTGTACCTGTGGCAGCAACTAGCATGTGCTGTCCAAATTTGGATACAATTGAGTTTGTGTTGCTTCGTAAGGTTAACGATTGGAATGTTTCCATTTTGAATATATCGCTTTATGAGATGATATAAGTAACATGCTAAAGGTCTCTAAGGTTGCAGTAGCAATGACGGTGGTGGTGTGGGGTAAAGTCGACCTGAATGCGTGATTTCATGTAATATAAGCCGACTCTGGGAATGCAATTTCGGGCTAAGCAAAAGAAATCGGCGAGATCAATGCGCACCAGATGCAATAATCTGGTGTCCATGATTCATCCTTTTCTATATCTTGACGCCATATCAGCTTGACCCCTAGGATAGCATAGTCCTCTTCCAAAAATTGAAGAGAGATGCTATTAAATTTAAACTCGTACGATTTATATAGTGCTTCTTTGGTTGCTCTTTGGCACGCCTCTATTATCGATAATCCATGAGAATTAAGTTACACCGGGGAAGGGCCAGTCGTCGCAACTGTAAACGAGGCTCACGTACGTCACGACGCAGCAAAGTATTATCAAACCCGCATGCAGTTCCTTCATACGATGATGGCTCGTGCCCGTGTAGAGAACGATTCTTGAGCCGGAAGTGGATGGACAGACCCGGACTGATCCCCAAAGAGCAACGTTTCTCATCCAGCTTCTGAAAGGTAGATTGATGTCGTGACAAGGTAGCGCACGCCAGGAGATGGCACCGCGAGCTCTTTGTAAAGGTCTCCGACATAGATCGTTGTATAGAAAAGTATAGGAAACCATGCAAGCCAGGCGCTGATATCGGGCTAAGAATGGTTTACAGATACAAAGAGACACGTACAAGAACTGTATCATACACTAATTCCGTTGGACGTGAGCTGAGTCGAAGATGTAAATAACACATATGCTTACTATTCGCGTGATTATAGGAGGTAGCGTGAGCATGCCAGACCAAATATCCTTCAATTCCTGGGTGAGTGTCTTTCTACGGCCTTTGAAGTTGTTGTCTTTCAGTAGGGCACGCTCTTGAACGAGCAATGCCACAACCGCATGTCCCGCAAAGAGCGACAGCGAAACAACGACAGACAGCACCTCCAAGTGCGATTTTCCTAGGAACGGTAAAATCATGGGAAGGTTAGTATCGCCTCTGAACGCATTCGTCAGGCAATGTGCAATAAACTTGAGCTTATGAACACACACAAAGAACCCAACGACGCTTCCGATTCCAAGCATACGTGCAGCCCATGCGTTTCCTGTAGGTTGGGCAGAAGGGGGTAGGGTGTCAACCAAAAGAGCTCGATCAACGGCTTGAACTGGGTTCAGATGAATTAGCTCTCGTATATAGTTTATTTTAGCTGCCATACCGGCGTTAATAGAGAAGTTCCATGACATATATGGCGATAACTGCCAGCCAAATTGTCAAAAAGTCGTTCTGCCGCAACCATTAATCCTTAATTCAAAGTCATGCGATAAAACCTTACGGCGCTATTGTTCCACCCAGTAAATATCGAAGCAACAGAGCGCGTGAATCCCAGGAGGAGCATCGCTAACATACAAAAAACGGTTCCAAGGAACATGTATGGTCTTCGACGACCAAAACGCGACGTGCAGTTGTCGGCCAGGACACCTTTTGAAGCATTCAACGGAGAAATTCATTCACTCGATTGAGATACCGCACCGATTAGTGGTTGCATAATTAAGCCAGATAATGGCCCAGCTAAGAATACGATAGCCATGCTAGATTTGGAAAGACAAAGAGAAAGCAGATACGGAGACGCTGGGCGAGGAAATTACAGGAGGCAGGTGGGTTTAAGAACAGAATCCACGAACCAAAGGACATCTCAACGCTCCAGAAAATTTGGACGCCCAAAAGGCCAATTGTTAGCGTAGGTACATGTGTCCAGGTTGGTCCAAGTATCCGCGATACACCCTTGAAGGATTGGTGTGAATTTCCGCCTTCCACAGAGATTGCTGCAAAGCCGGTCATTGACCTGCAACTGTGGACAATGATGAGGGAGTGTACGGTGGAATCACTGCAGCGTTGAGAGTCGAGGACAGAGTTTGCTGGCACGTGACAAGGTATCTCTTATTTAGGAAGACATTATCCGAGAACTGTGTTTATTAGCGAGACCAAGCGGCGACTCATAAAATACAAAACTTAGAGGTTAAGCTCGGAATACGTGGGTACGTGGGCGGTGAACACCAGAATTTCCTGAATGGGAGCGCGCGAAGGCTATGGTGGAGAAGAGGAAATGTTTGAATAGATTGGAAGTGGCACTCGTCGTTCAACGGATATTTAAGATGACAAAAATGAATATGCTCCAAGCTAGTCAGTTGACATTTATTCTTGTACTCATTCGTTGATAGGTTATAAGTTTCAGAGGCACATCAGAAATGCGCATCGGACTCGCTCGAATGCCATCCGCATGGCCATCGGCAGCTATAATAATGCAGCCAAAGCATTCAATCAGCCAGAGCTCAAATAGGAGGATGTCGTCGGATATGCTTTCCTTTCGGAATTTGACGTGTTGCACGATTGCCGTAAAGAGCATACAACTGAGCAATATCATCTGTGGTCGTTTGTCTTTTTGGCCAGACAGAGTAAACCGTGGGCGCTCAGTTGGGGGGAACACCCGTTTGCTGTCGGTAGTCCGCAAGGGAGGCGTGAGGATGCGGGGGATGCTCGGAGCGAGAATCAGGGTGTGACGGATGTCAGATTTCCATTTCCCACCTCCAGACAGAGTAATGTATTGCTTAGGGATGAGGTGACACGGAAATTGAGGTGGG
>QFEO01001082.1:0-10783 GCA_003316615.1 Amanita pseudoporphyria
TGTCATACTTATAAAGAATGTGTTAGGTAAGCTTGTACAATCAAGGACAAATAAAAGTCCACCATGCTCAACTGGAATTAAATGAGTGTAGTACATACAAAATTCAACACGCCCACTCAGGCGAGTCAGGCTGGGTATAGACCCATATGTTCAGCAAAGTATTTGTGCTTTTCATGAGAGAGCACCTTGGTGAGGATATCTGCATTTTGTTCATTAGTTGGACAATATATGACATCAATGATTTTTGCCTCTTGAGCATCTCGTACATAATGATACTTGACATCAATATGCTTTGTCTGATCATGTGTGACAGGATTCTTGATTAAACAGATGGCTGATTGGTTGTCGACATAGAGTGGAGTTGGTTTGTTGTCTGGTAGTCCAATTTCCATGAGAAAGGAACAGATCCAGGTTGCTTCTTGAGTTGCTCATGCTGCAGCTATGTATTCAGCTTCTGTGCTCGACAATGCTACTGTTGACTGTTTCTTTGATGACCAGCTAATTGTGCCTCCTGAAAGTATGGCAACATAACCAGAGACTGATTTCCGATCAACATGATCACCAGCCCAGTGTTACAAACCCGAGCTTTTCTTATGGACTCAACAATGGGATATATTCCAATCCCCATTATGGCAGTTGGTCACAGCTAGTGATGCGTGACCTTGGATGAGGTTCAACGTTATTTACCCCTATGCATATTTCTTTATCTATGGCTATGTGAGGCTATGCACAACGCGACTCACACATGCCTTCATTTACATATGTTTACTTTACCCTGTACCAGTAGTATATAAGTGTAGTAGTTAGAAGGTGATCCCCACTTTCATGGTTGTCTCTGCTCTATCATCATCTTCGCTTTTCCCTTGTGTAGGGTTAGCAGCCAGAGACTCTGTGTGAGCCTGGGGGTGATTGCGCCTTCTGACATAACCATGAAAGTATTACTCTCGCTCTCACACATAACTCGTGACTGCTAGGCAGCCCCAATTCTACCTTTCGAGCTGGCGAGCTCCATAGTGTGTATCAAGGAGTGGTGTGCCGTGGGCTTGACATTCGTTGTCGCCATAGGCTGAAGACCCAGGCACACTATCACGCAGAAGAAAATGTCCATTCATAGGGCGTCAGAACCTCTTCAAGGCTCTAAATCAAAGACTAGTGCAGGGGTGTGATGGTGAAGTACCGTATTTTGACCCTGACTGGATCTGGTGTACCATGTGGGAAACGTGTGTCACCTGGCAAGTGAAGAGTCGACATCCTTCCTAACTAGGAAGCGTCTTGTAGAAGAAGAGGATCCATTAGCTTAATTCCCTCACAAACCTGTGCAGTCGAGCTAACCCAATTTGGGAGTCTCCTGCAGTGAAGTGTACAGCATTAGGCACATGCATGTACATATATCAGTTGAAGGACCAACTATCACAACCATTACCACCATCATGTCGAAAACGACTCCTCTGGTTGAGTCGACCTGGTTCAGGTTCAATTACCTGGTACCACATCTTTCAATGACCCTCGGACAGGCCGTAGCCCTGTTCACATCCAAAATCGCGCCAAACGTAAGGGCATATAATGAGGAATCGGAGAGGCTGACCACCTCCCACCGCGCTCATGCCGTCCAGCAGAGCACCCATGTTAAAGCCTGGTTCAAGTACCAGAAAGAGTTGAAGGTGAAGCGTTGCCTAGAAAAACACTTAGCTGAGCTTGCGGAGCTCAAAGAAATTGACGAGGCCTGGGATCAGTGGATCACCAAGTGCTGTGCCACCAACAAGGCTGAGATGGCCTCCACAGTTATAGCCCAGGTTCCTGTAACCCGATGACAACCCGCTGTCTGTATCAAATACACGGGTGAAGAACGAACGGTAGAAGAAAGGTTCGTAGAATGTTGCGAGGTCGGGCATTGCAAGTCCGACGCTGAGGGAAACAAGGCCCTTGCCACCACCATCCTCTTTACACAAGAATTTGACGAGGATGACGAAGAGTTAGTTGAGGTAGAGCACCTTGCATGCGACCATTGCACAGAAATGTGCAAGCGACAGGTCTGGGGCAGGCGCATTATGCGCAGGGCATGCTACGTACCCCAGGTAATCACAAGGAAGGAACGGAGGCAGGTTATCCATAAGTCCGTGGAGTTGCAAGTCCTTGAGCAGATGCTCGGACTTTTTGGAAATGGATCGGAGGTGCGGAAGGTGCTGTTGGACAACATGTCCAACCAGTGCATGTTGTGGGATCTGGGAGGCGAAGACTGCCTCCGTCACTACGGAAAGGTCTTATCCAATGAGGAAAGAAACCGGTTGATGCACACACTTAATGGCAATGGGTCGATTCGCATGGAAGAAAGCCTAGAACCCAACAACCAGACAACTTACCCTGGAGAAGACCTAGAGCCAGAAATTAGCCTTCAGGAGTGGAACCGATTTGAAGCGCAGTTGTCACAGGTGATACCAGACAAGCAACATGTTCACCAAATCACCAGACACACTGCTAGAAACCCGTATAGCATGAGGCGATTCCAGTACATGCTTCAAAACGGTTGGTTGGCAATTAAGTTTGGGAACAAGAAAATATTCCTAGACCAGACAATGCTTCAACCCCGACACACCTGGCAGACGATCCTGAAATGGTCGGAAGATGTCTCCAAAATGGACACCAGTAGCGTTGATTCAGAAATGCCGATATGGGAGGAACCCGGTTTATGTTACCTCTGGTTAATTGACGCTGACTACTACAACATGTGCCAATGGAAGAAGAATATCTCTTGGAACGAGCTATATCGACTTCGATGGATGGCCAGGGAAGACGTACGGTTCAGCATTCACAAATGGGATGGACATATCCACATCATACCAGATGTAGATGGAGAATACAACTGGAATATGATTGGGATTGAAGCCTTACACGAATCGCTTAATAAAGACCCCAAGCATATCGGAGTGGACCAACCAAACCCAGACACAGAAGCAGAAGCTAGACGCCAGCGACGACTTATGATATTGGCCAACAACTTCCAGACCAGCCTAGACTCGATTGAAGGAATCGTGGATGACTGCATGGAGGAAATTCGAAAAGTGGAGAAAGTCATTTACGTGATCCAACAAGGATGGATGCTCGATGACGAGGACCAACTGCAGTTCCTGATCCAACAAGCAATAGAGCTGGCGAACTGACACAAAGACATGTGGGCGGAACTACAACACATCGACGGATGGTTTTGGCAGTTGGAAGGAGAACCAATGCTTCCGCCGGTCCATAACCCGGAATCCGAATTCGCCATCCGCTGGAGAGGAAAGGTCAATGACTCAATGGCGCCAATCTGGATGTCAGAAGGGTACTGCTACCTCTGGCTCATTGATGACAAGTTTCACGCCCCCTTTATCTGGCAGAAACTACCTGGATGGAGACAACTGGCTAACTGCAGACGGCTCAGGAGGAAGAACATCCGCTTCGATATCACCACAACGGACATAGCCCTCAACATCGTTCACATAGTGCCCAACATCTATGGGACTTATGATTGGGATGAGGTAGAACGACGAGCCAATCTGGAAAATACGATCCCGCTCTGGCAACAGGAGAGAATAGGAGCAGGATACGCTCTCCCGGCAGCACTAACAGGGTACCTAGTATCCCTGTTCTGGGGATATAACCATTGGTTCACCGTTGATGCACCCAACTATGTACCAATACCGCCAGCCCCGTTGGACATAGATCCGCCAGCACAACAAGAACAGATGAACACTGCACGGAGGGAAGCGCAGGCCACCAACACGCAGATTGACAGTGCCAGGACCGACACAGCCAATGCCGCCGCCCAGATTCTTCAAGAATTGGTTAACGCCCTGCGACAGCCAGTGAACGTCACTGTTGAAACAACCACCACCCCGTCTACTACGAAAACCAGACCGCAAATCAAGGAAAACCCGCCTAAAGACTACAACGGAGACCCAAGAAAGATCGTGGCCTGGTTCAGGGAATGGGATTCGTATTTCTGAGAAATCGAATTCACCAAGACAGACTCAAAAACGACTTGCAGGAAGTTTCACATGGTGCTCAGAAGAATCAAAGGAGGTGAAGAAGACTTCGCCGGAGCATGGGCTACCAGTCAGATGAAGGAGCTGCTCGAAGCAGAAGAGCAGTGGGACAAGTGGGTCAATGACACGACCAAAAACACCGATGAAAACTCGACATTGGCACAGTGAAACAACATGGAGTTTGGACAAGAAAGCCTATTTTACCCATTCACGAGTTGGGAGGATTTCCGAAAACAAGCAGAAGGGTTTTTCATCACCACCGAAACTCAGCGAGATGCTCAACAACGACTAGCCAAACTCAAGCAAGACAACATCAATGCTGAGCAATATGTCGTCGCCTTCAATCAATAACAGGCTCATGGACGATGACCATGCCATAGAAGAAATCATTAACGACATTTGGGAAACGGACAAAGGAATGTGGGATTTACAAGTACTAGAAGTGATCAGAAACAAAACCGATGGTTGGGAAATGGATGGATCAATTGCACTGTTCAAGAAGAGAATATATGTACCCAAAGTTATCCGTCTTAGGGAAGAAATCATGGCTATACACCACTCATGGGGACATCCAGGCGTAGCAAAGTCACTAGAACTCATAACAAGAGGATTTTGGTGGCCCAGACTAAAAGAAGACTTAGACGCATATATCAAAGGATGCCACACCTGTCAAACAACGAAGCCAGACAGACAACCCAAAGCCTGTAGCAGCGAGTGGTGACTGAGATGTCTGATAGTACAGACAGTAATTAGCTCAGTCTCCGATTACGAAGTGAAGACTAATATTAAGTACCTGATAGTACAGACAGTAATTAGCTGTATCTAGTCAGTATAATTATATACTTGTTTAATATAAATGATTCTCACCTCAGTCTCCAATTACGAAGTGAAGACTGAGGTGCATGGGAAAAATGTTGCACTTATAAAGAATGTGTTAGGTAAGCTTGTACAATCAAGGACAAATAAAAGTCCACCATGCTCAACTGGAATTAAATGAGTGTAGTACATACAAAATTCAACACACCCACTCAGGTGAGTCAGGCTGGGTATAGACCCATATGTTCAGCAAAGTATTTGTGCTTTTCACAAGAGAGCGCCTTGGTGAGGATATCTGCATTTTGTTCATTAGTTGGACAATATATGACATCAATGATTTTTGCCTCTTGAGCATCCCGTACATAATGATACTTGACATCAATATGCTTTGTCCAATCATGTGTGACAGGATTCTTGATTAAACGGATGGCTGATTGGTTGTCGATGTAGAGTGGAGTTGGTTTGTTGTCTGGTAGTCCAATTTCCATGAGAAAGGAACAGATCCAGGTTGCTTCTTGAGTTGCTCGTGCTGCAGCTATGTATTCAGCTTCTGTGCTCGACAATGCTACTGTTGACTGTTTCTTTGATGACCAGCTAATTGCGCCTCCTGAAAGTATGGCAACATAACCAGAGACTGATTTCCGATCGATGTGATCACCAGCCCAGTCTGAGTCTGAGTATATTCGCAGATCTCCATCAGGTGCATTTCCATCATATGTGATTCCAAAATCAGTTGTCCCTCTCAAGTACCTGAATGCTCGCTTTCCTGCTGTGAGGTGCTGCTTTCCAGGTGTAGCCAAATGCCGTGAGAGACTGCCTACTGGATATGCCAGGTCAACATGAGTACCAAGCATTCCATACATGAGTGAGCCGATCATCTTCTGATACTCTTTGATGTTCGTCTCAGGTTTTTCAAGCTTTTCGAGTCTGAGATTGATCTCCATTGGTGTCGAAACTGGTCAGCAGCTGGCCATTTCATGCCATTCAAGAATATCTTCAATATATTGTGACTGTGAGAGATGGATTGTCTTCTTACATTGGTCGCGGGTGACTTCCATGTTTAATAACCAGTGTAGTTCACCTAGATCTGTCATTTCGAAGCATTCCCCAAGTTCACGTTTCGTTTTTAGTAATATGTCAATTGAATTTGACAAGATGATGTTGTCGTCAACATATACTGCAATGATGAGTATCTTTCCATCAATATTCTTATAGAATACACATGGATTGGCTGCATTTCAATGGAAGCCAAGTGATGTGAGTTCTGATGTGAACTTTCTGTACCATTCACGACTGGCTTGTTTGAGGCCGTAAGTTGCCTTGAGCAATTTCCAGACGGTGCCATGTGGTGTATCATAGCCAGGAGGTGGTCGCATGTAGATCTCCTCTTCAAGTTCACCATTTAGAAATGCAGATTTTACATCCATCTGATGAATCTCCCAGTCATGTTTAGCAGCAAGTGCAAGAAGTAGTCAAATGGAATTGAATTTAGTGACAGGCACAAATGTTTCATTGAAATCAATTCCTTCAACCTGTGAAAAGCCTTGAGCAACAAGACGAGCCTTGTATTTGTCAATCTGTCCATCTGGGCCAATTTTCGTCCTGAAAACCCATTTGCTCCCCACGATTTTCTGTCCTGGTGGTGCCTTTACCTCCTCATAGACATTCACCTTCTTAAACATCTCAAGCTCAGCTGTGCAGGCTCTTTTCCATTCCTCAGCATCCGTTCTAGACATCGCTTCATAGTAGGTAAGTGGATCACCCAGCAGCGCTGCTTTGGCTGTCTCATCGGTCACATCTGTGACATCATGCTTGTCTGTCTGCTTTGTGCTCGTTGTCGTCTCTCCTGCTTGCTCCTTCATTGGTCCATCATCTGGATGTCCTTTCTGGCCATAGGATGACTTGAAGTAACGATCATCATCATCACGGATGGGCGCTCTTCTTGCTCTTGTTGAACAACGAAGTCCAGTATTAGTTGTGGTGTTAGGAGGATTGGATAGCTTGGACAGTGTTTGGGATGATCCAGGTGCGTTTCCTGGGGTTTTCTTGGTCGTAGAATTGATTGGTGATAGCGGCATAGTGCGAAAATGCGGACCGGTTTGAGTTTCAGACTTTGGTGCGCCCACTGTGTCTGGATCTGATCTGTTGTCTTTTACAGTGTTGTCTGCCTTGTCTGGACCTTTAAGACACAATCCGTCACCTTTCCCATCATCGTCATCGCTATCCACATCCAGAAGGTCTTGGAGATCGATTGAATCATCAGATTCATCATCTGTAAGTGATCCATCCTTTTCTTGTGATTTTTCAACGATTTGACCTTCTGTCTCATTGAAATCAGCTTCAATAACGACGCGTTCAGCTTCTTCCATGTCCCCTTCATCAAAGTGAACATCCCTGGACTCAACGATGCGCCCACTGGATCGATGAACCAAGATATATGCTTTCTTGTGCTTTGCATAGCCCAAAAAAGTACATTCAAGTGTTTTTGCATCTAGTTTGTGACGTTTTTCATGTGGGACATGTGCATAGGCCTTGCAGCCGAAAGTACGAATGTGCACAACAGATGGTTTGTTGCCTGTATAGGCTTTGTTACTGCTAAGCGAACTTAGTATGCTTGGTCAAGAAGTTCCCTGCAATAGGGATGAACTAAGACAACAAGCCCACTTGTCGAGAAGCGCTGCGACTAAGACTAATGCAAGGATTAGGAGCTGAGTGACTAAGATCACTTGAGAGGCATTCAGGGAACTGATAAGAACTGATGATCAAGTTCAGGATCAGATGTGAACGTTTAAGAACGAATAGATTAAACTTAAGGTACTACTGCTAGTACATGCCGTTTATATACTACTCGGAGTATGGTTATGTTTGTATGTATGTGTTACTATGTTCGTTGATAATGGAAACGGAAGGAATATGATGGAAGTATCATATGACTGAAGTGATGTCATAGTAAAGTAAAAATAGAAGTCCGGTCTCATCCAGAATGTTATCGAACAATTGTAAACAAAGGTATCGTGAGAAAAAGTGAAAACGTATCGTAAGTCGTTACTGTAAAGACGTTTAGTTGTAACATTAGCTCTTCGCTAAGTTGAAATGTCCCTATTTCAAACACATATTTTTGTAAAATTTATCTCTTTATATGTAGATTTTTTTTTATAGTTTTGAACATACGTGAGGGAATCTCAATTCCCATTGAAACTGACTAGTCCATGTCGTTGGAAAAGATTCGGAGGGGTGTGCATGATTTAGTAAAAATCCCCATAGGGCTCTCCTGTGATGTTGGCTATGCCTGTGTCGTCTAGGTCTCCATAACTGGTACGATCGGTGTGGAGCGCGTCTTCTTCGATCATGACCTCGTGTTGAGTCATACGTCGTTGTCGGGGTCTATATGCTGGTTTCGGCTTCTTTATGGCTGCGACCTTCCTATTGTGCTCCAGTACGTCCTCGGTGGTCATTCCCATTGCGCCTTTAGGAATAGGAACATTTCAGGAAATGTTGTCGACGATAGTTAGGGTTGGTGAAGGAGGAGTGATTGAGGCCTTCTTCTTTCCTTTTCTATTTTTGACTGGAGTAGGGGGTGGTTGTGGGATCGTGGTAATTGTCGATGCAATTGCAGCATCATGCACCATTGTCTCATGAGTACGAGCGTTACAGATTAAACACTTCCCTCTACGGAAACGGGGATTCCGTTGGTAAGGAGTAGTGTATTTTCCAGGTGCGGTATTAGTGGAAGAGGGAGTGGGCGCTGGAGGGAATGGGCTGATAATCAGGGTAGCAGATCTCAACGGGTGCCGTCCGGCCAATTCCGTAATAACTCTTTGTAAGGCAAAGGACCTAGTCGAGTCTGCCTTTGGTACCGGGATATCGCTGGGATCCAATGGAAAAACTGTTTGTGCGTGTACATGCTGCTGTTTCGTGAGCTGCACAATGCGTGAGGCATGGAACTGGATATCTTCGGCAATATCAGAAGTGTCTTCCATAAGTCTAACTGCTTGCATTCGATCCGGGGTCTTGTTAGGAGTTGTGGTCCATCCGTAGTGTATAAGAAAAAGAGATCGGTCTAAAACAGGGGGAATAATTTTGACCTGTCCTGTTGCTAGAGCGTTTAGAGCCGGTTGGATGTATTTTTCAACATCCGCATTTATTAACCTGTAAAGAAGGTCAACAACATATTGGTTCATGATTACGTTACATGTCATATCTTCGTGCCATTGAGTAGCACTAAGATTAGCAATTGCCTCAAGGAGGTGGACTGCCGTGTAGTTCCAGTCCGAGGCTGCGAGGTCTATGAGGGTAACGCAGAACTCGTGGTTGATGATGAGATACCAGATGGATGTGATGATGTCGCTCATCCTAGGTGGTACTGTGGCTTTAGCTAGGTCGAGGGTAGTGGAGACGCGGGTCTTGAGACTTTCAAATGATGAATAAGAGGCGGCGAACGGGATGGGGATTACATCCATATTGGCTGCGATCGGTCCAGAGTACGGAGGGAGGTTACTAACTTCTGTAAGGGGTCCAGAAGCTTCGGGACCAGTCGGGATAGGCGTATCTGGTCTCTGTAACTGAGCAGCTGATTCTGAGAGAGTTGGATAGCTCTGTCGACTAGAGAGAGTCCTTCCCTGACTAATAGCACCAGCTCGTGACGTACTGCTAGGTACTGGTGGTAGCGGCTCAGAGCGTGCATCTGCTGGGGAGTCAGAACATGAGCAATCCGCTCGTTGGGTGCAATCCTCAGATGGGGTAGGACTGGCGAAGATATAGTCCTGAGGATCCCGTTCTTCATCATAATCCATATCTGTGTGCGCTGGGCTGGGGACAAGAGATTCTCCAGATCCAGTTCCAACTGGGATAGAATCGGAGAGTCGGAGGTAGGTTGGGATGTAGCATCCAAATTGTTCATTGAGAGACATGAGGAGTGAAGTTCAACTGGCGAGTTTCTTCCTTCTTTTATATTTGTGGAGGAGGTCTTCCGCATTTGTAAGGTTGGGCTCAGGTTCCCAAGTATTATTAGAACTGTCATAACCACGCCACTTAATGAGGTACTGATAGTGGCGTCCGTGGCATCAGTGAGCAATTATTGCTTCAATTTCAAATTCTTCTTCTCCATCAATCAAATCAGGGGGTGGCGTAGTGTCATTAGGTCCGTGTGTGACCATTTCTCTATAAGGGGATAGAAGCGATGCATGAAACACGGGGTGAATCTTCCATTGTGCTGGTAACTTTAATTGATAGGTTACGGAGTTCACGACTTTGCTAATGGGGAATGGTCCCTCTCGTTTTGGCATAAGTTTCTTTGACTCGTAGGGCAGTCTAAGATTCTTTACGTCTAGCCATACTTTCTGATTTAGCTTGAAGGGTTTGCTGAAGCGTGTGATGCGTTCTTTTACTCGTTGAGCGGCAATGCCTATTGCTGCTAGAGCTTCTTCACGTGCTTTTTGTATTTCTTTAAAACGTTCATTCAAGGAGGGTGCAGAAGTTGGGTTTAAAGCTTTTGGAAGTAAGGTCAGTTGTGAACCGTACATTAGGTAGAAGGGGCTTTGTTTGGTAGTGTCTTGTATTCTAGCGTTGTGCGCGAATTCTGCTAGAGCGAGGTACTGATGCCATTTGTTTGGTTGATAGGTACAGTACATTTGGAGATATGTTTCTAATTCGGCGTTAAGTTGCTCCGTCTGTCCATCTGTTTGGGGATGAAAGGCGGTGCTAAGGCGGTGCTTGATTTGCAATGTGTTCATTAATTCTTTGAATAGTTTTGCTGTGAATTGCGGTCCGCGATCCGAGATAATGGAGTCTGGGAGACCGAATCGTGAGAAAACGTTATCCAAAAGGAGGGTTGCACAGTCAAGTGCAGAAATGTTCTCTGTACAAGGTATGAATACTACCCCTTTTGTAAGTCCATGGTCGACCATGACCATAACTGAGGTAAAATCATTAGAAGGTGGTAAATG
>QFEO01001094.1:5742-19487 GCA_003316615.1 Amanita pseudoporphyria
AAAAAAAAAAAAAATACCAAGTTGTGGTACTTGTGGATTGCATTCAGCTTCAATCTCTTGTATTGGACTTTGGTCTAGGACCAGTACTCACTATGACTGCACTGGGAATCTGTGCACAACATCAAACAACCCCCACTTTTTTTTTTTGCACATAGATATTTCTTATTGATCAGTGAGCCACCTTTGGTGGCTCCTATATACATACATCACATGAATGCAATCATTTTAGTACAAACCCCTGGTTGTTACGAATCCGAGCTTTTTCTATGGACTTAACAACGAGCTATATTCAAATCCCCATTATGGCAGTTGGTCACGGCTAGTGATGCATGACGATGGATGAGGCTATGCACCATACGACTTACACATGCCTTCGTTTGTATACGTTTACCTTACCCTGTACCAATAGTATATAAGTGTAGTAGTTAGAAGGCAATTCCCACTTTCGTGGTCGTCTCTGCTCTATCATCATCTTCGCTTTTCCCTTGTGTAGGGTTAGCAGCCAGAGACTCTGTGTGAGCCTGGGGGTGACTTGCGCCTTCTGACATAACCACGAAAGTATTACTCTTGCTCTCACACATAACTCGCGACCGCTAGGCAGCCCCAACTCTACCTTTCGAGCCAGCGAGCTCCATAGTGTGTATCAAGGAGTGGTGTGCCGTGGGCTTGACATTCGTTGTCGCCGTAGGCTGAAAACCCGGGCACACTACCACGCAGAAGAAAACGTCCAAGCGTAGGGTGTCAGAACCTCTTCAAGACTCTAAATCGAAGACTAGTGCAGGGGTGCAACGGCGAAGTACCGTATTCTGACCCTGACTGGATCTGGTAGACCACGTGGGAAACGTGTGTCACCTGGCAAGTGAAGAGTCGACATCCTTCCTAACTAGGAAGCGTCTAGTAGAAGAAGAGGACCCATTAGCTTAATTCCCTCATAAACCTGTGCAGTTGAGCTAACCCAGTTTGGGAGTCTCCTGCAATCCAGTACACAGCATTAGACATATGCATGTACATATACAAGTTGAAGGACCAACCATCACAACTATTACCACCATCATGTCTAGAACGACTCCTCTGGTTGAGTCGACCTGGTTCAGGTTCAATTACCTGGTACCACATATTTCAATGACCCTCGGACAGGCCGTTGCCCTGTTCACATCAGAAATCGTGCCCAATGTTAGGGCATACAACAAGGAATCGGAGAGGCTGACCACCTCCCACCACGCTCACACCATCCAGCAGAGCGCCCATGTCAAAGCCTGGTTTAAATACCAGAAAGAGTTGAAGGCAAAGTGTCACCTGGAAAAGCATTTGGCTGAGCTCGTGGAGCTCAAAGAAATTGATGAGGCCTGGGATCAGTGGATTGCTAAGCGCCGCGCCGCCAACGAGGCTGAGATGGCCTCAACAGTTATAGCCTGGGTCCCAGTGACCAGACGACAACCCGCTGTCCGTTTCGAATACACAGGCGAAGAACGAACCATAGAAGAAAGGTTCGTCGAATGCTGTGAGGTCAGACACTGTAAATCCGATGCTGAGGGAAACAAAGCCCTCGCCACCACCATCCTCTTCACGCAGGAATTCGACGAGGATGATGAAGAATTAGTCGAGGTAGGGCACCTCGCATGTGACCACTGTGCAGAAATGTGCAAGCGACAGGTCTGGGGCAGGCGCATCACGCGCAGGGCATGTTATGTGCCCCAGGTAGTCACGAGGAAGGAAAGGAGGCAGATCATCCACAAGTCTGCGGAGTTACAAGTCCTCGAGCAGATGCTCGGACTTTTTGGAACAGGATCGGAGGTGAGGAAGGCACTATTGGACAACGTGTCCAACCAGTGCATGCTGTGGGATTTAGGAGGTGAAGATTGCCTGCACCACTATGGGAAGGTGCTGTCCAACGAAGAAAGGAACCATTTGATGCACGCGCTCAACGGTAACAGATCTATACCTGAAGGATCCTACCTTGGAGAAGATCCGGAACCGGAAATCAGCCTACAGGAGTGGAACCGATTCGAAGCTCAACTGTCTCAGGTGATAACCGACAAGCAACACGTACACCAGATCACCAGACACGCGGCCAGAAACCCCTATAGCATGAGGCGCTTCCAATATATGCTCAGAAATGGATGGTCGGCAATCAAGTTTGGGAACAAGAAAACCTTCTTGGACCAGACAACGCTCCAACCACGGTATACCTGGCAATCAATCCTAAAGTGGGCAGAAGACGTCGCCAATACAGATACCAGCAGTGTAGAATCAGAAACGCCACTGTGGGAAGAACCCGGTCTTTGCTACCTTTGGCTGATCGACGCCCAGTATTATGAAATGCGTCAATGGAAGAAGAACATATCCTGGAATGAGCTATACCAACTCCGATGGATGGCCAGGGAAGACGTATGCTTCAGTATCCACGAATGGGATGGACACGTTCATATCATTCCGGACGTCGACGGGGAATATAACTGGAACATGATCGGCATCGAAGCGCTACACAAATCACTCAACAAAGATCCCAAGCGCATCGGAGCAGACCACCCAGAACCAGACACGGAGGCGGAAGCTAGACGGCAGTGACGTCTCACAGTATTGGCAAACAACTTCCAGACCAGCCTGGACTCCATGGAAGGTATCATCGAAGACTGCATGCAGGAAATCCGGAAAGCGGAAAAGGTCATCTACGCAATCCAACAGGGATGGATGCTCAACGATCACGACCAGCTACAGTTCCTCATTTAGTGGGCAATAGAAATGGCCAACTGAAACAAAGACATGCGGGCGGAACTGCAGCATATCGACGGATGGTTTTGGCAGCTAGAAGGAGAACCAATGCTTCCACCAGTTCATAACCTGGAATCCGAATTCGCCATTCGATGGAGAGGAAAGATCAATGACTCCGCAGCACCAATATGGATGATGGAAGGACACTGTTACCTCTGGCTCATCGACGACAAGTTCCACGCCCCGTTCATATGGCAAAAGTTACCAGGATGGAGACAGCTGGCAAACTGTAGGCGGCTTAGAAGGAAGAACGTTCGCTTCGACATCACTACGACCGATGAAGCTCTTAATATTGTCCATGTTGTACCCAACATCTATGGAACCTATGACTGGGATGAAGTCGAGCGACGGGCTAACCTGGAAAATACAATTCCTCTGTGGCAACAGGAGCGAATCGGGGCTGAGTACGCTCTCCTGGCAGCGCTAACGGGATATTTAGTATCTCTGTTCTGGGGATACAATCATTGGTTCACGGCCAACGCGCCCAACTATGTACCCATTCCACCAGCCCCAACAGACATAGACCCACCGGCGCAAAGGGAGCAAATGAACGCAGCTCGAAGAGAAGCAAACGCCACCAATGCTCAAATCGACAGTGCAAGGACCGACACTGCCAACGCTGCCACCCAAATTCTACAAGAGCTGGTCAACGCGCTCCGACAACCAGTGAACGTCACAGTCGAAACCACCGCCACATCGTCCACCACGAAAACTGCGCCGCAGATAAAGGAAAACCTGCCCAAAGATTATAACGGAGATCCAAGAAAGATTGCGGCCTGGTTCAGAGAATGGGACTCGTACTTTCGAGAAATCAAGTTCACCAACACAGACTCAAAAACGACATGTAGGAAGTTTCACATGGCGCTAAGAAGGATTAAGGGAGGCGAAGAGGACTTCGCTGGAGCATGGGCAACTAGTCGGATGAAGGAACTCCTCAAGGCCGAAGAGCAGTGGGACAAGTGGGTTAACGACGAAAGCAAGTCTATCAACGAAAAGTCCACACTCGAACAACGAAACCAAATGGAATTCGGACGAGAAAACCTACTCTACCCATTTACGAGCTGGGAAGATTTCCGAAAACAAGCGGAGGGATTCTTTGTCACAACAGAAACACAACGCAATGCTCAGCAGCGGTTGGCCAGGTTAAAACAGGATAATATCAATGCCGAACGATACATCGTCGCCTTCAAGGCCCTTGCCAAAGAAACAGGATACAACGACACGGCACTAGTGGCACAGTTCTGCGCTGGACTCATGCCTGGACTCGGTTTTGAGATCGTCAAAGCCGGAGCACCCAACGATGATAACCTGGAGGAATGGACGAAGCGAGCCGTAAAGCTGTCACGCGCATACATGGAAGCCCATGAGCAGTACAGAGATGAAGGCAAGCTTAAAAGCACCTTTAAGGAGGAAAAGAACGACAAGGGACGTTGGGGAAAGTGGAAAGGAGGAAAAGAAATGGCAACAGCCGCTCCACCAGCTAATCTCGGAGGAAACACCAGTCAGGACCCTAACGCAATGGACGTCGATAAGAAGAAAAATACGTTCAAATGTTACAACTGCGGAAAACTGGGACATTTTGCCAAAGACTGTAAACAGCCGAAACGCGACAAAGGGAACTCGCACATACGGGAATTGGGATTACCAGAGATAAGAGCGTTCATAAAGGACATGAATGAGGAAGATAAACAGGAAGTTGCGAAGGACTTGGGTTTTGGATTAGACCAGTGAATGAATCGCATTCTGATTCACTGGTCAAGAACATTGTACAAGTAACAGATAGTGATGTAAATGTAAACTCGTTAATAAACAATGAGTTAAGCGAACATATTCACTATTTGAGGAATGCACCCATAAGCGCAACTAAGAAAGCGTTCAAACCATGGAGTAATCCATGGATGGTACGGAGAATCTGGGAGCAGGATTCTGAGATAGCAATAAGAGATTTAAAGCAATGGGTACACGAATCCCAAAGACAAGAAGTAACACCGGAGATGATCTCGGACTTGAATAAGGCATCGGAAAAGGACATATTATGGTTCTTAGAAAAAATGCAAAAGCAACCACAGATTAAGAGGGTACTACAGCGGAAGGACATCAAAATTGATTTAACGCTCACCTGATTAGACAATTATAAACAAGTGGCAGCTGTAGGATTAATTGACTCCAGATGCACGCAGTCGTGTATTAATCAGGAATTCGTAGAGCAATACCAGATTCCAACACGACGACTCCCACACCCAGTACCGGTGTTTAATGCAGACGGATCCCTTAATCGAGATGGATACCTAAAGGACATGTGTCAAGTCAAAGTAACGATAGGAGGACACGAAGAAATTCTAGAGTTCGCAGTATCAAGCCTCGGAAAATCGGACTTATTTCTAGGACATGAATGGCTAAGCCGACACAACCCAAGCATTAACTGGGATAAGGGAGAAGTAGAGTTTAACTGATGTCCGACTGAATGTTGGAACAGACATATCTTCAGAGAACCGGAGGACTCACCGGAAGAGATAGAACCGACGGAACCTGGAGATCGGATCCTGGCAGTACACTTCGGACCAGAAGAATTCGCAACCTGCATGACTGAAAAAGAATACAATCGAGCGTTTGCAAAAACGGCGATGGAGATTGCAATCGAAAACCACAAGGATCGTTCAATGGAAGAGGCAGTACCGGAACACTATCTAAAATACAGGAAAGTGTTTGAAAAAACATCTTTCGACGAAATGCCACCAAGAAGACCATGGGACCACGCAATCGAGTTATTACCAGGATCCAAACCATTGGATTGCAAAATCTATCCATTGAATCAACCGGAACAAGAAGCGTTAGAGGAGTTCCTAAAAGAAAACTTAGAGTCGGGATGCATCAGACTGAGCAAATCACCAATGGCATCTCCATTCTTCTTTGTTAAGAAAAAAGACGGTCGATTGCGTCCAGTACAGGACTACAGGAAACTTAATGATATGACGATAAAGAACAAGTACCCATTACCAATCATTGGAGAGCTAGTAGACAAATTAAGCAGTGCCAAATACTTTTCAAAAATGGATGTACGATGGGGATATAACAACATCCGAATCAAAGAAGGAGACGAATGGAAAGCCGCCTTCAGAATGAATAGGGGGTTATTTGAACTGCTTGTCATGTTCTTTGGACTAACAAATTCACTGGCCACATTCCAAACAATGATGAACGATCTATTCCATGAAGAAATAGCGCAAGGATGGGTCGTCATATACATGGATGACATATTAGTATTCTCCTGAACGGAAGAGGAGCATCGCCAACAAGTAGGACGAGTCTTAGAAAAATTGGGACAAAACCAGTTATCGTTAAAACTGGACAAATGCTTCTTTGACCAGGATCACATCGAATTTTTGGGGCTCATAATCAGCCATAACTCAATCCATATGGATCCAGCAAAAGTGAAAGTGATCTTAGAATGGCCCATGCCTAAGATGAAGCAGGAGTTACAGCAATTTTTAGGCTTCATTAACTTTTATCGACGATTCATAGAAGGATTTGCAAAGTTAGCCAAGGCATTAACAACATTAACAGGCAAGATTGATTGGAATTGGGGAATAGCACAGGAACTAGCATTTGACCGCCTCAAAGAACAAATCCGAAGGGAAGCGGTTCTACTCATTCCCGACTACGACAAACCATATAAAGTAGAAACCGATGCATCGGACTATGCGATAGGTGCAATTTTATCCCAAGAAAACGATCATGGCATATGGCAGCCGGTCGCATTCATCTCCCGAAGTCTGAACGATGCAGAACGGAACTACGAAATTTATGACAAGGAGATGTTAGCAATAATGCATGTGTTCTATGAATGGTCACAATATTTGAAGGGCTCCAAGTTCACAGTGGAAGTGTTAACCGATCACCAGAACCTCACCTATTTCCGAAAACCGCAGAACTTAAATAGACGTCAAGCTCGGTGGATACTGGACTTACAAGAATATGACTTCGTCATTAAACATCGATCTGGGAAGTCCAACAGCAAAGCCGATCTCCTCTCGAGACGAGCGGACCATAAGGGGGGGGAGAATGACAATGAAAACGTCATTTTGCTCAAAGATGATTTATTCATAAGCCAGGTTGACAATAGACTCATGGATGATGATCGCGCTATAGAAGAAATCATCAACGACATTAAAGAAACGGATAGAGGGATGTGGGATCTACAGGTATTAGAAGCAATTAAAAGCAAAACTGACAGATGGAAATTAGATGGAACGACGGTTTTGTTCAAGGAAAGAATATACGTACCAAGAGTGATTTGACTTAGAGAGGAAATAATGGCTATACATCACTCATGGGGACACCCAGGAGTAGCGAAAACATTAGAGCTTATAACAAGGGGATTCTGGTGGCCCAGATTAAGAGAAGACCTCAACATGTACATTAAAGGGTGCTGAACTTGTCAAACGACCAAGCCAGACAGACAACCCAAAGCCGCTCCGCTGAATCCAAACGAAGTACCTGACGAGCCATGGGAGGTAATATCAATGGACCTAATAGGACCGCTACTGGATTCAAAAGGACATGACATGATATTCGTGGTCGTAGACCGACTAACCAAAATGTCGTATTTCCTACCCACCCACGGAGCGTTAACATCCCAAGGGGTTGCCGCATTGTTCAGGGACCACATTTTCAGAAATCACGGAATACCTAAGAAAATCATTAGTGATCGGGGACCTCAATTCGTATTGAACTTTATGATGGAATTTTACAAGATGTTAGGGATCAAAGGAAACCCATCTACTGCATATCATCCACAAACCGGCAGACAAACGGAACGAGTAAATCAAGAAGTTAAAACCTTCCTCACAATGTTCGTAGACCATAAAAAGGTGGACTGGGCGGAATGGCTACCAATAGCTCAGTTTTGCTACAATGATAGGCAACACTCAGTGACCGGATATTCCCCGTTCTGGATGAATTACAGATTCCACCCAAGAAAGGGATTACTGACCCAAGGACAAACGCGTTCCCCCTTCGTAACCCAGTTTTTAGAGCAAATGGAAGAAACTCGAGCAAAAGCATTGGCAGCTTTGGAAAAAGCTGCCACAGCAATGAAAAAGCAATATGATAAACACACGAAACCAGCTAGGGAATATAAACCCGGAGACAAGGTATTCCTGAGCACCGAAAATCTGCCGTCCACAGCCAAAATAAAGAAGTTCGACGACAAGTTTACTGGGCCATTTGAAGTCGTAGAAAAGGTTAACGCTGGGTCATATCGCCTTAAAATACCAATGTTGTGGAAAGTGTATAACGTTTTCAACGAAAGACTCTTGAAACCATATCACGAATCTCAATTTCCTCATCAAAAGGAAAAAGAAGCCGCGCGCTCTGAAGAAGTCTCTCGAGAACAAGAAACCACTGGAGAATACGAAGTCCAATTGATTTTAGACAGCAGAGTTAGCAGTAAAGGCCGAGGATGCTTGGAATACTTGGTAGAATGGAAAGGATACCCCTTGGAGGACGCTACATGGGAACCGGCGGCAAACTTAAAAAATGCGGAAACCTTAGTCAAGGAGTTCCATCGAAGACGACCGGCCGCACCAAGACGACTTCAAATATCGGCCGAGGACTTTCAACGGTACGAAAATCATATGGAGCCCAAAGTGCCTAAACGACTATTCAGATGGGAGGATGGGAAATTTGAACCCGAGTACCTAGAAAATCTTGAGCGGAAATGGCAAAAATGGAAGGGAACTCCACTATTAGAAAAGGGACAACTGGGCGTATACAGGGAATATTCTCCACCAGTTAAACTGGTACTCAAACGAAACCCAGACGGAACTATTTTTAAAGGAGATTCGACTTCTCAAACCCGATCGAAGCATTCTCGAGGACAAGAACCTTGGAGAGGGGGTGATGTTACGAATCCGAGCTTTTTCTATGGACTTAATGACGAGCTATATTCAAATCCCCATTATGGCAGTTGGTCATGGCTAGTGACGCGTGACGATGGATGAGGCTATGCACCATACGACTTACACATGTCTTCATTTGTATACATTTACCTTACCCTGTACCAATAGTATATAAGTGTAGTAGTTAGAAGGCAATTCCCACTTTTGTGGTCGTCTCTGCTCTATCATCATCTTTGCTTTTCCCTTGTGTAGGGTTAGCAGCCAGAGACTCTGTGTGAGCCTGGGGGTGACTTGCGCCTTCTGACACTGGTCAACAGGAAGAAAGCAAAAGAAGAAAAATGTTCATTGTGTCATTACACCAACCCAAATGAGCTGCTTATATCAAGGAACCAGCACACCTCCTGGAAGAATAGTTCCAGACTGTCTAATTCCATGTTCTGTTGATCTTCATCAGCCAACTCTTCATCATCATCATCATCAGGGACATCGGCGAAGGAGAAGGCAGAGGGATTATCCCGTAGGAAAAGGAGAATGTTGTCCCAAGAGTTATGGGAGGCTAGGAAGTCAGCCAAAGATAATCGATGGCGATATTTGGTGCAACTGCCCAAAATGTGGGAGCGAGTTTGCGGCTCGCGGCATTGGGGGCACCGTGACGTTTTGTGTAGAAATTCACGCCTATATTCTCCAGTAGGAGCGTGTCCTGTGGAGGCACGAACTAAGCGCGTAAAGAGATTCTGATCGTGGCCGACTTCCAAACAACCCCCGCTTCTAATCTGTCAAACTAAGACAGCTCCCACATTCATCACCCGCGTCCGGTCCCCCCCCCAGTTCCTTCTTTCTCTCACTTCAACCACTACTGAACGCTTCCATTCGCACATCCTTATCAACTCGATCTAGGGAACACTAGAGCTACCTAGAGACCATCACTACCGGAACCAGAGTCAGTCCAGCGTCTATCCACCCCTGTACAGCAATCAAGGCACTAGATCCACTTTCAACTTCAACCTTCAACCACAACCACGATGCCTGCACCTGTAGCCGTGTATGTAGTAGCGGGTGTAACTGCCTTAGCGACTGGCTATGTGTTTTATCAGGTGGGCGTCACCATCATGATATCTTATCCTCCATCAAGCGACTAACTCATCTGTAGTACGTTTATGAACCTCACATCGCGCCAGCCCTCGAACGTCTCGCTGAAACCTTTCTCGAGCAGCGTCGAGCTGCCAGGAGAGAAAGAGAACGGGCGAGAGGGATGTCGCTGGCGGATCCTGTTCAGGAGATACCGCTCAATAATACAAGTCGGGCCAGAATCAATGATCATGACGGGTTTAGGCGACGCAGAGGCAGAGGTGGAGACTCTGATTCCGACGACGACCGCAACTCATCATCGGGCGACAATGCAGGCGGGGAGAATGTCGTCGCTCCCGCTGCTTCTTCTTTTGGGGCAGGCCAACCAACGACAAAGTTCGACCCACTTTCAACTTCGACCACTCTAGGCCTCACACTGGAAGACGTGCACGAATGGAGGAACGCAGTTCGACAGCTGGCATCGTCGAGAAGGCGGCCGGGGACGCAAGAACAGCGGGAGCGTGGTCAGGGATGGGATCAGGTACAGACAGCGAGGGCGAGGCCCAACAACTACAACGGCGTTGAGAATGTCCAGGCTACAAGGGCACCACCCAGCGTCTTGGACGAGGTACGCTCTCTTATCTTCCCTTCACCCCTTCTCGCTTATCATGTGCTGCACCAGCCAAATCAACCTATCCCACAAACCCCCATCCGTCCCATCCATGTCATAATCGATTCTACCCCAACAACGCCTACCTCTACCATCTCTTCGTCTGGGTCCTTATTGCATCAACACCAACGTACGCCTCCTGCCCAGGTATCCCCTCTCCACCGTTCAGGCGAAGTAAACAACAACCGAGGTTCTATCGTCTCCTTTACCGATCCTGCGCTTCCTGTGACTAATCCCACGGGTATAGACAGAGGCAGCCTAGACGAAAGCCTTGTCATGAGGTTCAACCCACCCTTAGATCGGATTCTATCCCCTCTTTCGTTACATTTACAGACGACGACGACGTCGTCGGCTTTAGGACCTGCCGCAGTAAAGAATGACGAAGAGGAAGAGAATGCAGCTCTGCCTCGAGTTCAAGTACCGCCAACTCGCTCGGGCTCTGGTTCTCCTGTATCTCCCACTTTGAGAGGTCGAGCGGCTAGAGCGGTTCGATCTCAAGTTCGATCTCCGCAAGTGTTTGAGCCGTTGCAGCTCCAGTTGCAGCCGAACCAAACGGGCACGTCGTTCTCGTCTGTTCACACTCCTCGTGCTACCCTTTTGAACTCCACCGCCACTACTTTTAACAACAACAACAACAACAAACAATCTCGCTCCCCCATCCCAAGTCTTTCCCAGTCTTACCCCATCTCTCTCGACCAAGAACAAGGGATTGAACTCGTCTCCCACCCCTCAGAATCTGGATCAGAATTCGGAATCGAATCTGAACCCGGCTCCGTATTCGGCTTAGGCTCTGAGTACGATCTAGAATCAGGAGGAGAGAGCCATGCATCGCCATTTATCCAGCTCTCGCCGCCGCCTCTTCCAAGTGTGGCTATTCCTGTGCAGGTCCCGACTGTCGATGTTGGTACTGGTCAAGGAGAGCCAGGATCCGTTCCGACGATTAGGTTGCCTCTCAGTGAAGAAGCACGGATGGCACGGATGAGGGATGGAGTGAATACGCCACCTTCACTGTCTTCACCATCTTCGTCATCCATGTTTTATTCTTTCACAGACAACCGTCAGAACAACATTCGGTCGCCCCCGAATGTACCTGGCGCTCACCTTTCTAATGTCTTTTCACCAACGCTCTCAGAACTCGAGTTTAGTTCTGACGAGGATCACAGTTCCCATTCCAGTTCTTTTAATGATGATTTCGGCTCTGAATCGAGCTGGACAAGTGCAAAGTTCTAATTGGGTTCTTGTCAATATCAATCTGTAATATAAATCCAGCAAGCTGTACCTATCCCAATCGTAGCCATCTCGTAAACATTTCCAGGGTCAATTGATTATTACAAATATTCTAATCTCCATTAAAAAGAACATAAAATACAAGGTAAGGAACGTCTACAGTATTTGTGGTACCGCAAGTACATGTACAGCCAGTTATGGCGGTAGAAAATCCCAGAATACACGATAGCGTGCCACGAAAACGAAAAAGAAATGCACGATATCAAAAGACAGCAAGAGGTAGCGCAATCAGTCTTGACGCGAATTGAAGATTAATTTGCATTGCATAGCAGCGGGGAAAATAACCTGTACAATGGTCAACGGAATTATCAAACATTCTGCCTAAACGCACAAAACTGTCCTTAATCTCCATGCTCCTTTCGTTCGTCTCCGGGGGCGCCTCCACGTCAAAATTTCTGGCCAATGCAGCTACAGCTATTTTCAGCATTACTTGAGCAAGATTATGTCCACCACAGACTCGGGTGCCGGTCCCAAATGGCATCATATACTGGGTCATCCTGTCCAATTCCTCACGACTCGAAAATGGTTCGAGCCACCTCTCCGGCATGAAGACGTCCGGTGCAGGGAATACGCCCGCATCACGATGCATTGACCAAGCTTGTGTAGATACGACAGTGCCTGGAGGAAGACCATAGCCCATTAGGTCAAAATTCTCGTTGGAAATGCCATTCTTAGATGTCGACGGTACCACTCGCTCAAGAAGGCTGGGCGCTGCGCTGTAGAGACGAAGACCTGGACAGACGGTCGGCTCACGACAGTAAAGAGACAAGCCATAATTTACCCACCTTCCTTAATAAAAGCATTGAGGTATGGTAATTCTTGTATCGCTGAGATATCAGGAAGGTGTCGTGAGTATGGTATTGCATCTTCCAATTCTGCTTGGAGCTTCTTGGCGACATCGGCACGCCGGCTCAGCTCCCAGAATAGATAGGCAAGCGTAGTAGATGTTGTATCCGCGCCGGCTACCCTAGTAATGCCAGTGCTTGTTCGTAATTAGAATATTAAGAACGGCTGAGACTTACAAATGGCCCATGCATTCTGAGATAATGTCATGGTCGGGCATCGGCCTGTCTGTAGAATAGCGATACTGCAAGAGACGTTGCAGCAATGGAACCTTTTCACAATCTCCGATCTTTCCTGCGTTCATTTGGGCGCGCATCTCGTAAACCCGAGTACTGACAAACTACACACCATCGTCAGATCACGAAACGAAAATGGCTTGTACGTACTTCAGCCATAATATTATCCGAATCACAGAGCTGTCTTAAACGCTTGTTAGGAATCCAGCAAACTAAGTTCCACGCCCAAGTTGGAACGACGCTACGCTGGTCAGAAATTGGGTTAGCAACGGTTACATAGACTAGATTTATCTACGATTACCAAGATTCCGCGCTTTGGGAAGTCATTAATTGCCGTTGAGAGCGGATTTTCTTGGCCCATAGACCAATTTTTCACCGCATTTGCTTGATAGCCGTATGAAATGGACGTCACGACGTCAACCATAAGATGGCGGAAGAGCATCAGGCATTCGAGTGCTTCCTTTCCGGCAATGTCTTCAAGAGCCTATCTCTCGTCGGCAAAAATCGTCCAACCAACGCCATTGTACGTACATTGACGAGCTCGTAGGTGACCTCATGAAGTTCAGGCTGGAATTTGGCGAGGTTCGTAAGCGTATAATGTGGCGCATATCCCTTGCGCCGGATAGCATGTCGAGAATGTTCGAGTGTCGTCATTCTGTGAACGAGAACAGATAGAGTTAGAACTCTTGATATATGCGCGTTGACGCACGCGTGATCATTGTTGTTCCTAGATAAAAATAATTACCGCTTAGATAAACTACGAGAAAAGACCCCATGAGACGAACGTTAGAAGGCTCTTGTAGTAGCTGCTCTTGTCGAATTTGTGTACGGAGTAGACGCTTCGCATAGTAGTGACGTCGCGGAAAACGACCTTATTGGGACCGACGCGAACAACGGGGCCATAGATTTCGAAAAGACGCTGGATCGTCTTGCATTGCTCGAGGCGGAGGACATGCGCTGTGAGCCAGA
>QFEO01001097.1:698-19775 GCA_003316615.1 Amanita pseudoporphyria
GGTTGAAATAGAATGCATATAGTTGATTTATGTTGTCTTCACAAACGTTAGGACTATACTCAACTTACGACTTGGAACGTACCAGCTACAGTTAGCTCTTTTACGCTTTCAAAGACATCATGAGCATCCGAGTCTTTATCGAACACGAGCGAAAACGTCTCAAAAGTCCGCGTATGGAATGTCAATGGACATCGACCTTGCAGTGTCTGAGGAAGCCGGGTGACCAATGATATGAGCGGATATGGCACCTGGCTAAGGCTTTAGAGAAATGTGGCAGGGCTACAAGTAGAAGAAGGGATTACTGACCCATACCTCCTCCCTCTGTTCAGCGTCGTCAAACCTAAAGATAAGATGGTGGGCTGTCAAATGAATTGTCCCTTTCAATGTGACCCCGCCCTTAATCCACCCGACATCTTCGACCTTTTGCACATTTATGCTACATGATTTATGCGGCTGTAATGAATAAACATACCTTAGACACTCGTATAGCATCCATCTTGGAGAGGTGGTGACTCTCCTGATGGAGTGACGGCTTTTGCTTGTGGAATAGAGCCCTGAGCTGGCCAGATTTGACCTTCCTTTGGTTATACTTATTTGTCGACCACTCTATACGTTTCAATCCACTCAAGGTAGAACAAGCAGACAAGGGTAAGGGAAAAAACCTTACAACCAACCTTATGTTTGTTTGTTTTACGAATAGATGTTGAATTGAAACTATTTAAATGCATGAGACATGTGGTCGACAACATAACGCGATGCCAAATGGAATAAAAGGAAAACAGAATAATTCGGCAACGTAAATTAGACCTAACTGAGAAACGGGAGTAAGTTCGCACCATTAACTATCTATCGAAGCTTGTGTTTGCCAAACCACTTGGGCCGGGTGCGACATTGGACGACATGAGTCAATGGTATACTACTCTGTGGTTGGTTTGTTCTAAAACCAGATACCATTCCAGCATCCATGGCGTTGTTCCAGTATACAAGAGTCAAGTCTAATGTGGAATAACTAGCCTTGAATCGCGTGTGTGTCTTATTGGCAGTTGGATTGATCGTGAAGACCGTACCTGCCACATGGCAATGACTTGTTAAATCGGTTAGGAGAGTTGGTATGTACGAAGTGTAAGCGGCAGTTGCCCTGCAGGCTTGATTTGGGCACGGAAGAACCACAAGGGATTGGCCGCGCTCGCGATGTCCAGCGTTATACTCCGCTGAATAGTCGTCGTACGGTTTGGTGGAATAACTTGAAGTCCGGAATCTACTCCACCGGAGCAAGAACGCAAGGGCTGTCAAAAGCCGACCAAATAACGGATTAGTATGTCGCCGGCCTCGGTGACGCTGAAACGGGTGAGGAGTTCTAGTACCGACATACTTTTCGACACACTGAAGCATGTTTTTATTCTCAAAGCAAATAGTGGCACAAAGTAAATTGTATCGCCTGCCGCGACCTGGACACTGAGAGGAGAACATGCCAAACTGAAATCTAGCCTAAGACCATATAGACGGCGCCTGTTGTGCCAGATTTACTGGTGGGCGTTAGAAGCACCAGTAATGGCTGGACGGTTGTTAGAGGTATTCTTAGAATTGGCCTACCACTCGGAGAGAATAATTTCAGTAGCGATGATCGATTGACCGGCGCTATTTTGGATTGAGCGACAGCCTCGTAGTGTCAAACATCTTTTTTATTATCATCAAGGTTGAGAAGTCGTTGAAGCAAGTTGGATCAATTGCTGCGGTGCTTGCTTTGGCATACGGATTGACGAACGTCGACTGCGTGATGTTGGCACTGAGTAAAAATACCCTGGTAAATAATTTAATAAGACCTACGTGATTTTTAGGCTTACTGTGAGCAACAACGGGCAGTTAGAACAGCCTTCAAATTATGAAAGATCATATTAACGTACCATGTGAAAGCGACTTGACTACCAGCCACAGCGCCCGATACGCTCAGTGGATTGAATACCAAAAACAATGCGTTGTTGTCGGCAACAGCAGCATTAAACGGTTTTGCAGATGCGGGAACGCTGAAGCAGTAACGAGCTCAATTATGAAACGCAATATATATCTGCCCTAGGCTGCTTTGATACTCGACGTCCTGCGAATGTATTTGGAAAAGCAGCCTATGTCATATACAATGGTTGGCGAATTGCATACTGTGCTTTCACCTCACCCTCAGGCTGTTCGGGAAATGACAAGACATTGAAAAGCAGCGAAATTTAGGTTTTATCTGCCCTTTTGGACACGTAAGTAGTCTGGACCGTCAACAAGCTTTTGCGACCACTGTGGCACGGCCTGTTCAGTAGGTCCGACGCGCCAGTTGTCTCTCCTTGCAGCACGTAAGTTTCTGTCAGTGTAGTATGCATCAAATGTAGTCATTCTGCCATACAAAGATCGAACTTGTCAATTCCACTTAAGTACTCGCTTAAATTGTCGAGTTGCGTCAGTGTGAAAATCATGTCAGATATGATCGTACGTGCTTCAGGGAGTACATGAGTGTGGATGCCGTTTCCATGTATTCTGGGAATTTTAATGCTATCCAGTCGTAAAATTTTTGACAGGCGCGGGATCAGCACAAGGCGGCACTTCTAATGTACCATGAGGTGACAAATTGTTCGCGCACTCACGTGAAATACTCGACATGGCCACTCATCTACTTCGTCGCACTGTTATTCCGTCATTGTCCAATGCACAGTATATTAATACCAGAAGAACGCTAGAGCGCCATTTTCACTCTTCCGTCCTCAGAAAGGACCTGTACAAGGATGTGGATCGTGACGTTCGTAACATTCCAAAATGAGCGATCCAACCGGATGTACCACTCAATATTACTAGTAGATCTTCGCAAAAGTAACGCAGGCGAAAGACCGACTCGTGCTCGTCGATTTCTATGCAGAGTGCGTGCATCTAATTTGAGCAGCCCAGCAACTGACTTATTGAATCCTACTAGCTGGTGCGGGCCGTGTCATCAACTGTCTCCTGTCTTGGAGAAGCTGTGTTCAGATACCAATATTAAATCCGGCACTAACGGTTATCCAATTGACCTTGTAAAAATTGATGTAGAATCAGACGATGGGTCTGTGCTGGCAAAGCAGTATGGAGTAAGTTATCTCTTGACAACCACAACAGGAACTTAGTCGGACCTTGACAGGTTAGAGTTCTACCAACAGTATTTGCCTTGCGAAATGGAGAGACAGTTGATCAGTTTCGAGGAGCCTTGCCTGAACCTCAGGTACGGAAATTCATAGGGGGTGTCTGAACCGGCATGACTCATTAGACAAATATTCCCATTCTTAATGTACGGTTATATGACAATCTCACCACACATGCTTACTCATATGGGAAAGCATGTACATGCTTAATTTCTATGGAATAATATACATTATTGACGACTAGGGAATCAACAGTCGTAGCAACCAAAGGGAAATAAAGGGATATCAAAGGAGGGGAGACAGGTATTAAGCAAGACACAAACAACAACGAGCGACATTGATACATGACTGAAGACAGTTATAGCTGATGACCCTCCGGGTAAAGTCTAATGGGTAGACTGATAGGACGATATAGTTCCGTATCGGATACTTTCAAATTATTGTATTGTGCACTTGCATTTTGGAGTTTGCTGGCCGTAATAGTCATCCGCCCGCGGTACAGGGCCCCAAAAGGATGGTACCTGGAAAAATAAAGCGCATGAGTTGTTTGGACTTACAATGGTGCTAACAACATACGAGATGATCTTTTGTCGTGTTACAGTAACGAATGAGACTAGCAAATTTCGTAAGACCAATATGACAACGGAATGATAACACAGAGAGCGCTGACCTTGCACTGGCCTCACTGACGCGTAGCCTCGGTCGTGCCAAATCTTCGCGCAGCCGCTGATTATGTTCGAGCAGTCGCCGAAGTTTGAGTTCGGACATGGATTGTCGGCCACCACTACGGGCGCTCATGATGGATATTGGAGATGAAAAAGGTGGTAGATGTTATTGTAAGGGGCTGTCAAGGGCGAGGCTTTTCGTTGTGCCTGGAAATGAATTGTTGTAACGTGGCTGTGAACCGCTGTCAGAACATGATCAGGGAGCACGGACCTGGGAAGATAAGGACTGCGGTTGGACGACGCAAGGAAAGGCAGGGGAGAGGAAAGCGAAGTCGATGGGAGTCGATGGGAGAACGTGCACAGGAACTAAATTTTGCTTTCTGCCATGTGACTAGTACCAAGCAATTACGCTACAAACACTGCAGGCATAAAATCTTTAAAGATTACGCATTTGCATATATAAATGTTAGCTTATATAAAAAAGTATCAAGAACCAAACGAGTGAATGCGGTCAGATTGGGCTGGAATTAAGAGCAAGGTATACTTCATTGCAACAAGGTGTCATCGACGAACACCTGATGGATAGATGGGTACTACATCAAAAAGTCCCTGCAAAGACAATTCTCTGCTGGTCAAGCCCCTTGAGCATCCGCGAAAAAAAAAGGATGGTAGTACAATCATTTCACATTATTGTGCAATTGCAGCCTTGTGCTGGCGGGGCGTAAGGATCTTCACTCTTGCTCACAGGACCCCAAACCGATGGCACCTAAAGTAACCTCAGTGAGCACTGAGAAATCAAACGTACTCGGGACCACAACATACAAGATGATCCTTGGTTGTCTTGCAGTAACGGATTAGACTATGAAGCGTTAGTCTTGAGAACGTTGATGCCAATTGCTCGTGGCTAACCTCGCACTGGCTTCGCTGACACGTATACGAGGTCTTGCTAGATCCTCTTTCAGTCGTTGATTGTGCTCCGTCAGTCGGCGAAGCTTCAGCTCAGACATGGATTGCTGCATAGCCATGGTGTAAGTATCCAGGGTTGAGGCTGAAATTTGCGAAAACGGCTGACTTTATGGGGCCGCGCATTCATGATCGGATTTATAGAGATTTCACACAGGTGACAATGGACCAAACCACGCCTACGGAAATGTACGTTAATGCTTACAACCCAGGCGTTTTTCGTGTACGGACCTTGCCAAAAACGGAGGTGTGTCAGGAGTAGAGACTGAGGCCTTGAGGTGTCGACAGTGATTGTCAATGTGAAAAAACAACCCTTCGGAGTTCCAAATCCTCTCACCCAAATTTCTCCATGACCCCCACTGGTAATACTCTACGTAAGATCCCGTGGAATAATCGCGAGCGTCCTAGTCGTGTAAAGCCAAAAAGCAGGTCTTTTTGGAATTATTTCTGTATTTCTGTATTTTTGGACATGTTTGACTATTTCCTTCAATGCAGAAGTAAAGCTCCCGAAACGGTCGTCACATAACCGGATTTCGTCGTCCATTTACTCTCCACAAAGACGTCTACATTCAGATGGCAGAGCTTTCAACCATGATCGGGCACGACGCTCCCGCAGTATAAGAGAACCATGTAAATTACTTTCAACTTCTCATCGAGACTTGGACACTTATCATAATGGCGAAGATGATATCATACAGCCGACCGAAAGCGAAACAGAAAGTAGAGGCGAGGATTTCTTTTGGAACGAGGAACAAACACTATTTTCTGACCTAATGGGGGAGACGTACGTGATGACATGCGTAGTTATATGCGCCCTCCAACAATAATTCAGTACACCCCAAGGCAATGTCGATGAAGATTGGACAGATCTTGTCGACTCCTTACAGGATGCATTTGACGAGGATTCTATCGAGTTGAAGAGAGATACTGCACGCGCATTTGTCCCGACGGTCAATTGGATACGAGAATGTCACCGTGTCTTCGACGAGCAGGACTCAGCTTATGGCAAAGGAATTCTTATGTTGAACAAGAGACTAAGGGAATACGAACTCATGACCGTTGCTACTGAAGATACTTTGAAGGAAGCGTATGGCTTGGCATACGTACGTGTTTCTAGTGTGCATATATTGCATAATTACACATGGTCTAGAACAAAATCGATACATTGCTCAAACAACTTGGGGAAAGTTATTCCCAACGTGACAAGCTCTGGGATGAGCTGTGTGGGAAGATTGATCAAATTGGTGATACTGGGATTGTGACTTGACAATGTATTGAAGCTGATCCTCACGCCATAGTTACCCCTGTGGCAGAACTGCTTAGAACGACGCCAGCAAATATAGAAAAGGTGATTGTAGAGATAGATGAGAAAAGCAGGGCAACGGAGAAGGAGGAAGGAAACAGCCGTATACACGCAGAGGAGATACTGAGAGGGCTGTTGAAGACGTTAAAGTAAAAGTGTAAGCACAACAAACGCCGAGAATACAATTGATGTTGTTGCATGAAGTCCGTGCATACAGGTTTCCCACCCGTGATCATCCGTGTTCTTCACATAAGGCGTCCTGGGAGGCCGCACCCAGCACCTCGGTCGCAGCATCTCATGCTAGGCATCATAGACTGGTTCATCGTGGAGAAGCTGGGACTTACCAAGTTGTCAGAATACTTGTCAACTGTGGTGATCTCTTTCCTTGTTTTCACGTTAATTTATCGCGTGGTCGCGCCCCTTGTAAGCAAGTTCTTAGCGCCGGTCTCATATGGTGCACTTAAGTCGAGGAAAGGGAGGAATACATGGTACGTAGTCTATAGGTCATGAAGCTTCCAACATCGACATGCTTGGCAGGGGAATGCATTTCACATCACAATGCCACGTATTGGTAATCGTTCCCCTTGCCTTGTGGTGTATCAAGGCGGCCGGACCAGACGGAAAGAGCCATTGGGACAAGGCGTTCGGTTGGGACGACCGTGACGGCTTCGTCAACGCCATTGCTTGCGGGTGAGTGGTTGTGACGCGTCTACGTCGTGCTGTTATTCATACATACCCAGCTATTTCCTATGGGATTTTCTGGATGCGATTATGAACCCCATTGATCTTGGTTATGTCGTTCACGGTACGTCACCCCGGTAATGCATCGGGAATCTGCTGATAGGTCATGTGAAGGATTGTCATGTTTAGTGATATACATCCTATCATTCGTGGGTTACAAAACGGTTAGCCGATGAATGTATTCATATCCGCCTCCAGAAACCATTTGTATCCTATTATGCTGTCCGGTGTCTATTATGGGAGTCTAGTACCGTCTTCTTGAACAATCATTGGTGAGTTAACGAAATCTAATTTAATGACCCATTAACCCAAGTGCAGGTTCTTAGATAAGACCAATCGCACGGGTTCCACTTTGCAGCTTGTGAATGGAATCTGTCTTCTTGTAACGTTCTTTTGCGTTCGCATTGTCTATGGCGGAAACATCGTACGGGTATTTATCAATGCGTTCAAGTCATCTTCTGATGTTCGAATAGTCCTATGACTTTTTGACCACATTGTGGCATGTGCACAGAGACATCCCAGTCTTCTATGTAGTTGTGTATTCAGCAGCAAACGTTATCCTTCAGGGACTGAACTGGTATTGGTTAGTATTTATGCGCTTCTACTGACAAGGTGTTGATTATCATCTTATGGTAGGTTAACAAAGATAATTGCAGCACTTCGCAAACGTTTCAATGGCAACACAGGTAAGAGCGCAAGGCTTGCCAACGGTACTAATCACACTGGTGTTGTGGAAGTGAGATGAACGAGGTGTACCCCGGCGGTGACATCCAGCCAATCCATCTAGCATTAGACCGAAATACGTAAATTACGTGGTGTAAACATCTAGCATGAGAAATCCGTCTCATTTTTCAAGCGTAAAAGGGGCGTTCACGATTTCGCTAACTTTCTTCTCCCATGCGATAAGATTGACGCGACGAGATACTTCAATGCGGATGTTGTCATCTGTAGAATTAAGTATGCAGTGTAAATAGGCAAATGCAAGGGCGTCAAGTGGTGTAGGATCGCTACAAGAAAATAAGTTCAAGTTCGCAATTGGGCGGGAAGACTCACCTAGAGCCAAGGAACCAATGGTCTGTGCCAAGCCGCTCTGAGAGGGCAACAATCGCGTCACGGTACCGTGTCACCAAAGCATTCGATGAGACGCGAATACCGGAGGGGGGAATAAGTGATGTGAGACCAGTCGCGGGAGGTGGTGGTGGAGTGATCAACGTCTGCAGAGATGGACCAGCTGGAACACTACTCGACGCACTTGGTGGAGTATCGCGGGACCATGTAAATGATAAAGTGGGCGTGATGGAAAGCGACAATAATTTCTCGAGATAGGAGGGTTGCGGTCGAGAGAGTAGCTAAAATGTAGATGTAAGATACAAATACGCGGTCTGCATTACAGGCGTGGACGTACAAGGGCAGCATGGACAGTACCTTCGAGAAGGGTAACCCACGCACGACTCTCATCGCGTGCGGTCTCGTCTTGATAGCCCTCCAGGTTGGGGTCGACGGCACCTTTTTGAGAGTCTACCCAAGTGGGAATGAGGTGGGCAGGCAAGAGTTGGCCATCCTGGCCACTGTTTTCCTCGGTGGAACGCACGTGCAAATTGGGCAAGCGACAGTCAATGCAGCCTTCCGGATGTATGTCGGTTCGGAGGCGGATGTTGGTGAGACCACGCAAGGCCAGATACGCCTGCCATTTGAGGCATTCAACGTCCGCACTGAGACGGGACATTTCGTGCTCGGGAGGGTGAATCCATAGCGTGGGGGCCGATATGGGCTTTTTTGAGGGCGGGTGGATGGGCGGGTAGGCGCGCAGCGGGAAGAGCGCAAAGAAGGAGGCGAGCGGTGGGGGAAGAGCGAGCATTACGTCTTCCACCATGTCAGACGCGGATTCCACACCACCCACCCCGCCCTCTCCAACCAGCACCCTCCCTGACATCGCTACCGCAAGGCCGTTTAGATTCACATGGGACCCCTCGTCGCGTAGACGAGGTCCAGAGAGCGTCTCCGGCACAACGGAGGGCAGAGGTGGGGATTACATCACACCCCAGCAACCCAAGCTTGGCTTTCTAAACACGTCCTCGACCGCTGCACTTGCACTGGGTGCATTGCCATCTGAATGGAGTAGTGCTCGGCATGGTTTCAACGGTGCGTACCGCGTGTTCATATCGATGTATATTTCTTACTCTTTTCCGTACAGCCATCTCTACTGTCCTTAACCATCCAAGCAAGCGGCAGGCACCTCCTAAAGCACACTCCACGTTACCTGCAGTGTCCCCTGCAGACCTGCCTCGTGTACGCAGAAAAGATTTCGATTCCTATCTGCGTACCATTACGCCTGAATGGGAAAGATACGAACGCAATAGTCAACTCGGCCGTGATGGTCAGGCTCAGCTGGACGATGGTCCTTCGACCCCTCGTGCATCGCTTTCCTCCGTAACGGATACATCGACCCTCACAACGTCATCTTCATATGCACAATTCAATACAGCTAAAGTTATACCGCCCCTTAATTCTGTCCCACCAATATTTTTCGACCCGACCTTCGACCTTGGCGATCCACACACGTTTACTACCGTGACTGAACATGACACTGTATCATTAGCCAATTTCTCCAAGGTCGCAAACGGTGCCACGCCCGCTGACTCGTTATTGCTCGATAAACTTTCGCAGTGTGCTGATACGGTAGAGCAGCATTTAATCAAAGAAATTTCGCTGCGTTCGACCTCGTTCTTCGCAGCCCTTACCAATCTTCAGGACCTTCAAGCAGAATCAGAGCAATGCTTAGACAGGATAGGGCGCATGCGCGGTCTTCTACAAGATGTCGATGAACAGAGTGCTAAACGAGGTTTGGAGATTGTTCGTATGGAAAGCAAACTCCTCAACGTAAGTCGCGTGCAGGATGGAATTAGAATGGTTAGTGGTGTAGTTGAGATGGCGAGCGTAGCAAAGGGTTTGGTTGATGCTGGACAGTGGGGCCAAGCACTGGATATGATTGAAGAACTGGAGAGGCTTCAGGAAGGATCAGGCGAAAACAGTGCAAATAGTCTGAAGGTGGACGGGGCACTAAACGGGAACGGTAGGATATCGCTTTTGCCGCCCATGGCGGAAGAGGATGAAGACAGTGGAGGTGAAAAGCAACAGCGTCTATCTAAGAGAAAGCCGGATGTCTGTTTTTCGTCTCTACAGGCGTTCGCGGCTCTACCCACACATCTACGGGACCTTACTTTGGGGATCGCAGCATCATTATCTTCGGAAGTTGTTGGTGTTTTGCGAATCGATTTGAACGAACGAATATCTGGAGACAACTTGAATGAAAATAATGCAGTGCAAAACTTACGCGATCGACTTATGCCATTACTACACGGACTCGTTCGTACGAATGGCCTAAAAGAAGCTACATTATCGTGGAGAGAGGTGGTGTTGGGTGAAATAAAAGGTATCATTAAGGCGGTGTGTGTTATTGTTATTCTGAACGCTTTTTAGACTTATTCTGTACCGTAGAAGCTGCCTGGTTTTGACCTGGATGACGAAAATGATGGTTCTGGGCTGCAAAATGGACAAGTTGAGCTTCGGTGCGTGCCTCATAGTTGTTTTTCGCATTCAAAGCGAAAACGTTAGCAGTGTTTCGTTAACAGAACACTTGCGAAATATGTCTCATGCAAACTTCAAAACGCTCATTCGAGAAATATACCAGACCTTATATAATTGTATATGGGGGATCCAGACACAGGAGTCCATATTCCTGGACGTTATTGAATCCATTACCAAGTATGCTGTGTAAATATCATTGGGTTCTACTGACCTTGCGCCCAGGACTCACAAACAGAGATCGCCTCCTGATGCTACGTTACTACAAGAAGACTTGGCAGATATTTTAGGTTCTGCCGCAGAGCTTGCACATGTTCAAGTCGCTCGCATAATCCCAGCTCGTACAGAACTCCATGCGGCACTTGAATTGCCTGAGTTTCTGGCATTCTTCCATGACACTTGGGATTTTGTAATCAAATGTGAGACCCTTTGCAGACGGATGATTGTTGGACTCCGAGGAGTGGCCGTCAGCCAGGTACCTTTTCAACTGATATTTCAAGGAATCGTAACTCAAAGGTTGCTGTTAGGCAAAGGCATTCCTTCAAGCGTTTCACCAAATGCGACTAACTCGTTCCGCAAAACTCGTGGAGGACGAACAATGGAGCCAAATCGAGATTTCTCCTGCCCTCCAGCACCTCACGGAAACAATCTTGGATTGTGCTGTCCAGAATTCACCGGAACTCATAATTAATCGCGAAGACCCCATTTTGGGCTCACCATCGTCTGCAGCGTTGCCCACTGGCGAAAGTTCGGGGTCCATTGAAGCTAACTCGCATTCTCAGCCGGCTCAGTCGATCACCACAAACGCTGCGAAAACCTTACGCATTGAAGACAGGACGTACTTTGTCGTTTCAGCGACCTCAGAGGTCCTAGCACTGTTACAAGATTATATCCGTCTCGTGATAAATCTGTCACTGCTTACGACAGACACAATGGGTCGAGTAATTGAGTTCTTAAAAGCATTCAATTCGAGGATATGTCAAGTGGTCTTAGGGGGAGGGGCTACACGATCCGCTGGACTGAAGTATATCTCGGCAAAGCATTTGTGTTGAGTTCTTCGCTTTGTTCATAGTGCCACAGCTACTGACACTTTTAAACCAGCCTTGGCATCCCAGTCTTTGTCTATCATGTTTGAACTGATACCTTATGTTCGCGAGACGTTTCGCCGGCATCTAAGCCTGAAGCAGGCCGTTATGCTAGTGGAATTTGATAAGCTTAAACGAGTGAGCCCTCTTCGCCGGAATTAAGCTCACGTTAAGGTCTTTCGCAGGACTTCCAAGAACATCAGAAAGAGATTCATGCGAAATTGATTGGGATCATGAGCGACAGGCTAAACGGTCATATCAAATCTTTACAGGTGTGTATGTGTCCAAACAATAGTTCCGATACAATAGGATATACCCTAGACTCCCCACGAACCTTCCTTTCTTGGTTTCGCCACGGGGTCTCTGGTCGGACCGTCTTCTGGTCATCTGTCACTAATTTGCTGACTTGTGTTATTTCATTACGCAGAATATGGATTGGTCTACGCCTAAACCTGAAAACGCCGTGAACGATTATGTGGAAGTTCTCGTGAGGGAGACTGTCCTCTTGCATAAGGTGCTCATGCGTTATTTGGCTGTATCCACGGTTGAGGTGCGATGATTTCCTAAACGAGTCATGGCCGAGGAGTATTAACATGCTTACTCATTTACTTTGGATTACCCTTTCGCTCCTATAGTATGTTATGACACAAGTACTGGCGGCCATTAATCATCGTTTGTCGGAGGAGTATGGGAAGATTGATATCCCCAATCAGGATGCGAAGGCACGGTGGGTTTTATTTCGTACTGAGCGGTGACTTGGCGTCTCACGCATCTTTTGCCATGCCTTCGCTAATATCGCCAGACTGCTGGCCGATGCAAAATTTCTTCATCAAAAGCTATCAGCGTTGAAGCACATTGGTACCCCCTCAAGCATGCTGGAAACGGTTATTGCGGAAAGACGCGTACCTCCCATAGGGGAAGCTGCACAGGTAACTTCGCCGCGTTCAGATCAATCGCCGCAACAGAAGCCATTGTCGCGAAGTACTACGATGAACAGCGTTACTGCCAGTGCGAATCAGCGATTGAGAGGACTATTATCTGGGCGATCGCCAACGTTCGATAAGATGATAGGACCGCCACGAAGGGAGGCCTCACCCCCTGTTCACCATCCTATGCCACGTGCTTTGTCTCCAGATCCAATGCAACCTTCAGCATCAGCGTCAGTCACATCTTTGTCTAGTGTTGGAGGCGGACTGCCTAGTGCGAGTGCAAGTACGACTACTTTTGCCGATAGTGACGGTGGCGCAAACGGCGTTAAAGTACCAGAGGCACTTTCAGGATCACCTGAGGTTAAAATTGCTTCTGGTAGTGAACCTCCTACCCTTTCCGAATTTCAACTACAGAGGCGCTAGCAAATGACTTTTCGGAGACGTCTGAAGTCACGGTTGAGAGATATTCGCCCTGTGAGGAAGACAGCTTGGTGCATAGTGATGGTGATGTCGCCTTCAAAACGGACGTGAAGCCTCCAGAATAAGATGTATCAATTCCGTAACGGCGTTCGATGCGATGTAGATCGGAGGGCCACGAACTTTTTTACTCTGCTCCGTGGCCCACCTGCAAGCGGCAAGGATATAGTGTGATCACGGGATGGGTAGTTTTGGATACCATCTTTAGACAGACCACGAGATCGGTTTAGTACCAATCTACCATACGCTAACACCATAAGCCTTCACATGTGTCTGATATACGCAATGAACATGGGATTGGTGGAGCCAATAACGTTGCGAAAAGTGTGAATTGAAAATATGTGGCTTGGCCATGTCATAATGGATCCAATTGAATGCAAGTTGGATGGCATGTGATGTGAGCTTTTGACGCACGTCTATGGGGGCAAACGTGTGCATTGCCGAGTCATCTATGGAGCGACATAAGCGAGCTGGCCTGACCCGGCGGTTCTGAGCGCAGAGTTGCGGGAATTATATATAGTATTTGCTAACAAATACTGTGGGTACTGTAGGCCCCCAAATGAGTAAGGACGAGTACCCTTCCAGGTGCCATAATACGGACAGAAACCGTGTGCCCGATCTGGACCTCAAAATCACCAGGAAGGGCACCCTTCGGGGCACGACGCCTAAGTGACAATCACCTAGGCACGTCGGCTGGGGGCACGCACGTATGACTGTCATAATAATGAGATCATATTAGGACCTTTTGTACGGCGCCATAATAATGGCTGTGGATGGTGTGATGGCCTAATAATGTAACTAAATGTAACTAGGGGCTGGCTGTGTAGCTTTGGAAAGACGGCGCGAAAATGAACCGGTTCGGTAATAGGAACCCTGAAGCAAAGAAGGCGGCTCCTCCATATAAGGCAGCTGGGCCCGACACCCCCATGGATGACGTTTTGGAGCAGTAAGGAGGCCGAGGCCAGGAGAGCAGCCGAGGCTGAAAGAGGCGAGGCAGCTCGAAGGGAGGGAGGGGAGCCGGATCGGCGGGGAATGTGACAAGGTGAGGATGTCACGTGCGGCCTGAATCGAGTCAGCCATATGCAGCAAATCCAAAAATCCGTTTTCAGTCACCAATGTCGCGACCTCCCAGGTCCGACCTATATAAGCATCCCTTCTTGCTTTCTTCTCCCCCGCCAGCTGCCCTCCCCTCCCTGTCCGCAACTCTCCCTCTCCCATGTTCGAGGAAGTCTGCCTCGTCTGTGGACGCCACCTGCACGAGGACGGGTAACTCTTCTTACTCCCGCCACCTTACCCCGCTCATATCACCTTCTCCCCAGCCACGCATATTGCAACAGTGATTGCGAAAATGCAGACGTTTCATCCCCTTGCATCTCGTCTGCTAGTAGTGCCCTTTCATCCCCCTACCTTGGCCATGCCGTTGGAGGCGAAGTCCCCGCCCTGCTACCGTCTGCTTTGGGTGCTGCCCTAAAAAAACATACTCGTAACCGGTACTCTATATCGTCTTCTTCCGCTTCATCAACCTCCTGGTCGGTACCTACCAACGATGAAGGCGAAGAACCCTGGTTAGGCATCGGTGTAGAGTATAATCAAGTTGACAGTGCGGAACAAAGTCACGAAGTGAATTCAAAATCTGCCTTTACGGGACACTCTGCGTGGTCTACTGCCTTATCCTATGCGCGCCTTCCTTCGGGTACTAACAACCACTCGACTGTCCCCCATGTTCACAAGCGGACAGCCTCTGGATCCCCCAGTCACGTGCCTCGCAGTGCTCCAAAACGATGTCGTTCACGCGCGGAAGGGGAGGAAGCTCATTCAGACTTCGGATTCTCGTTCCCAGACAGCATTAACTCCGCCGAAACTAATTATCAATCTCTTAAAGACAACGACTCAACGCATTCTACTGCTAAATTAAAACGCACTCGTAACCGTGTCAGTCTCCCGGCCTGCTTTTCGCTATTGCAGATACTGAACTCGGCTAATGAGGCCCGGTCATCGCCCATCTCGTCATCATCTGGTCATACCATAGTCCGTGCATCGCCTCCTACTCCGAAGGTTTTGTCCGCGGGTATGGTTCATTCACCGGCATTCGCTTCGAATTTGGCCGAAGGAGATAACGTACAAGTTACCCCTCGCGGTCGCCGACGAGTACCAGATAGTCGCCGGTCGGGCAATTCTACCTCCCCTTCAAGGTCTCGATCTCGTATTCCTTACAATGTACCTTACGCGGACATGGTGATTGGTTTGCTGCCACAACGGCCTGAGAACCGGAGCGCCGCCAGGCACATCTCGAATTGTACATCGGATCCTGGCGCCACCCGGGGTCGGAACGCCTTCAGGCGGAATATCTCGTCGCCACCCAAGGCGCATTTGGATGGACCGTCAAGCACTAAGACAAAAACGAGGGGCCGTCTGCGAATAGGCGAACTTGATGGCTTCTCGCCTGAAGCGCCCGGTTATGGTAACGGGCGCAGTGGAATAGTGGACCGAGAGCGGGTCTTCGGTGCTCGACCCATATTGCGCCATTAGGTGCACGTATATCTCGGCAATGAGAAGATACCCTTTTGGGTCTACAATTGCGATTGAAGCAAAAAAACTAAGCAAAATTAAGCAAAATTGTGTCATCGGCATCATCATCTCCATCGGTTCAAAAAACTTACGCATTGTCACGCAAAATTCTTTCATCACATGTCTAAAATTGCTATATCATACCGCTTTTCCTTTCCTGACCCTATTCATTGGCGTACTGTACACCTCATTATTAAACGGGTACACCCTTGTTCGTTCTGCGCCACGGCGGCATTTTTGATATCATTTTTGAGTACAAAACTTCATAGCTAACGGCATCAGACAAAATAATGCATACTGGCATTTTCTTAGTAGCAACAGCAGTAGTAGTCAGAATGGAACGAATTGCAAGGTTGCTAAAAACGGCCGAGTTCGTGCGAATGAGCACGCGAGGACGCGCGAGCTGCGTCTTGCTTATCGTCCCAAACGTCCATCATAACCGTCCACGTCAAGCGCTGAATCGGCAGAATAGCCGCTATACTTGTCAGATTCTTCCGGTGACTCTGCTTTTTTCCCAGAATTAAAGTGCATTCTAGCAGTTAACGACACGTTAAGCATCCAACCTTCGCAATCATTGCTTCACCCAGTCATCCGAGTTCGACGCGGGAGTCGCTGCACCCGACTGTCAGTGCCCCCTCCCCGCAAGCCACCAGTCTTGCCCACACGTCCGCCTTTGCGGCTGCACCAGAACTGTTATCGACCCCTTCCCCCTCCCATCTCTCTTATTCCCTCATCCCAGCCACCCGCACCTGGTCCGACCTCGAAAAGGACTCAGTTGATATCAACCCACGCAGAAGAAGCGGAAGCATTGCTAGGAGCAGCAGCGTTGACGTACAAGTAGTCGCACCTATCGGTACAGTATCTCCCGCCTTGATTTTTGAAGCCACGCCTCTAACTCGTGTTTGAATTAACCGTTTTATCTTGCCGTGATCGTGTCTACCTCTATTCGTCCCCTCTGATCTCTCCCCCGCTACTGCGCTTCTCCTGCCGCATTGTTCGTGCGCGACCACCACCGCTGCCGAACCCCGACAACGTATAACATGCGTTTTCTGGCGCCCGCATTGCTGACCTTGACACGTTCATTATACGTCAACGTGTTTGCTTTGCTTCTCATTGTTCGTGCCGCGACAGCTGGCACTGGGGCTACTGTACTAGAAGATTCCGAGACTATCCGAGCCCGCAAGAGGTTGAGAATTAGTAGCCCAACTCAAACATCGAGCTCCTCATCAATTACGCCCCTGGGATCTACTGGCAATCAAGCAAATTCTATTCCTTCAACAGCTAATCACCCTTCGGCTACTGCCATGCGATATTCTGAATCAGATCAAGACTCATTGGTTTCAGTCACTCCAAACCTCAACTCGTCGGGTGGACCTTCGTCGGCAGCCGCAGGCGATCCGGGGCCGTCTTCGTCATCGAATGGGTATTCCAGTAATACCCCTTCGATGAACGGTAATGGTAGTCCAAACAATGGTTTCGTGGCTACAACGAATGGGTCCAATACAAATGGTGTAGGAAATGGGGTACACAAAACACACGGGAAATCGGTTATGAGGGTAAACTTACCAGGAACGCTATTGTATGACGACGATGACTCTATGGTGGATCGGGAGGAGTTTGTACGATTAGTTATTCAAAGTTTACGAGATGTGGGATATTTGTGAGTCTCTTGTTCTCCTCTATTTCTGAACTTCTTACCTTTCATTATAAGTGAAAGTGCTGCGACACTTGAAGCGGAGTCCGGTTATGCAATGGAAACGCAGGAAGTTTCACAATTCAGACGATATATATTGCATGGCCTCTGGGCAAAAGCAGAAGCTTCATTAACGCGTCTGGGCGTACATGATCAGACTTTGTTATTGGTAATGTCCAGTGCAATCGTTGCCCGATTTATGTATGGCTAAGATACTAACAGGAAGCGAGATTCTTGATTAGTGAACAGAAGTATCTTGAATTATTGGAAGTCAGCAGAACAACCGCTGCACTGCATGTGTTACGAAATGAGCTTGCACCTCTAGAGATCGATTCAGACCACTTGCATATGCTTTCAAGGTCAGCGCTCTCCCCTAGACTCATGCATGAACGCTAACATCCCCATATAGTCTAATTATGTGCTCAGATCCAGAAGACTTGCGGCAACGGGCGGACTGGGATGGCGCATTAGGTAATTCAAGACAGCATCTTCTCAACAACCTTCATCGTAAGTGCACGACTTCCATTCGAGTCTATCAATAATCGTTCTTCTCAGGCTATATTCCTTCGTCTGTTATGATTCCTCAACGTCGACTTTCTACTCTAATTCAGCAAGCACGACTTCATCAGCGATCACGCTGTGTATATCACAACCTACCTTCAAACTCTATCGCATTTTCACTATATACTGATCATCAATGCAATAAATCTGCTTTCCCCGGTCTCACTACGACTATTCTGGATGGACACACAGATGAAGTATGGAATATAGAATGGAGCCATGATGGTTCTTACCTCGCTAGTGCGAGCAAGGACAAGTCGGTGATAATATGGCATGTGGTGCGTGACCAATAAATTTGTCTATTATGATTCATTTATACTCTATTAGACATACATGGGTCTCGAACCATCTTCGCACGATTGGCACATGCACTTGAGGTTGAAGGACCATCCGTACCCAGTAGGGTGTTTAGCGTGGTCGATAGACGATTCGTTACTCCTAACTAGCGCTGAACACTATGTAAAGATCTGGAATGCGAAGGTAAGAGTTCTTTATTATGTGAATGAACCGTTTTCGACTAAGTGCCTACAGACCGGCGTGTGTCTACGCACATTAGAAGAACATACAGAACCTGTAACTGCACTCGCCTGGCTACCGGATGGTTCAGGGTTCATTTCGGGTGGTCTTGACCGAAAGATCAACCAGTGGGTACGTATTTGACTTCTCGTGCCTGCCTCCCGTAATCTAACCGATTTGTAGGATGCAGATGGCAAGCTAAAGGAGTCATGGGGAATTACAGCAATCCGAGTGACAGACTTGGCGATCACGCCAGACTTCACACGTCTGGTGACGATTGGTATGCACCATCAATTGCCCACAGAAACGAACCCCCCATCTAGAACGCCCCCTGGTGATCATAATACATACGCTGGAGGTAGTGGTGCAACACCCTCTACTACGATTCCTGGAAACACCAACAACAGACTGATTGTATATGACCTGACATCAAAAAAAGTCATAACGTATGTTACATCAAAATTGATACCACGAACTAAAATGACCAATGACTACAGGTCTGTGAGAATGGAAGGGGAGTTAACAAGTGTGAAGATTTGGAAAAATTCCCAGTTTGCCTTGATCAATCATGCGCCGGACGTGAGACACACCCGTTTACCGCCGTTGCTTCTAATTTCACTATGCCCCCTCACAGGAGATACATCTATGGGACCTGAAGGCCGGTAGACTGGCCCGAAAATTTGTTGGCCAGAGCCAAGATCATCATGTAATTAGAAGCTGTTTCGGCGGTGTCGATGGCAGTTTTGTCGTAAGTGGAAGCGAAGGCAAGTAAAACTTACCAATAACAGGACGAAATATTGAACATTGCCGTTTATGAAACAGATGGAAAAGTATATATTTGG